>JAUZND010053086.1:0-19184 GCA_034780555.1 Coelogynopora nodosa | reverse complement strand
GTTGTCCAAAAACCCAAATTTGAGGAATTTTTGAGGAATTTGAGGAAGATAGTGAAATTTGAGGAATTTGAGGAACATTCACAGGCCTGTATGTGCCATAGATTTTTTCTAATTTTTATTGAATTGGCATGGAATGACCCTTATCTTGTTAATTTCAAATTAATCAAATTCACAGACCCAGGGAATGAGAGATCCATAGACAAATTTGGATTTTGGTGTCAAAATGTATGTCAGATACTAAAAATTTCAAAGTTCCTTTATAGTATTTTATTAATTAAAAATAGAAAAAAACATACCATGTAGTGTAACTTGAGTGGTGTAATATATATAGGTGGTAGTACTGAATTCTAGATTTATTCTTGCGAATATTTATTGTAACATTTTTCTTTTCGTGAGAATATAAATTAATTGTGGAGGGTTGAATTATATATTTATATTAAAAACTCAGTTATAGTAAATACGTTGCAACTCATTTTGAACACATGATATTTAGATACTTTACAAGTGACTTTGAAATATTAATTAAAAATTTCTATATATTTTCAACGTGAGTTATATATCATTACTAAACACTTTATCCCGAATAATTATTTTGTTTACCAGGTTTAAAATATAACAAACATAATATTATTTACAAATTAAAACGAAATAAAATTTTTCTGAAATTTTAGGGATAATTATTTAATTTGTACTTTTCTAAAATGACGTAACTCTTGTAGAAGGAAGGCTGATTTGTAGAATTATAACAATGAGCTTTAAGGGAGGAGGGGGAGTAGCAACAAATGTGATTTCATGTTTTTTTGATAAATATTCTTTGAAAAAGGTCAACATATGTTAGTTTTATAAGTATTTTATGTTGGTGACAAGAATTAATGCGATGATTTACTATTAGACGTTTAACAATAGTTCTTAAAAAAATACACTGCAAAAATTATTGATTACATTTTTTACTATATTTCTAAATATCCTCTAAAGGTTTACTCTCGTTTTACTCGTTCAAACCGTAGACTTATATAGAGATAACGATAGAATGTAGAATTTAGAGATAATTTAGTGTTTATATTGAAATTTGTGGTTCAAACCTACGATTGATCAAGTCCGTGATATGGTTTAATGTAGAAATCAGTTTTTTCGATTGAGTGCGATATTTAAATAATAATATTAAATACTAACCTTATATCTTGACGAAACAAACCTTCGTTGTAAAGTTGGGGTTCACCAAGCATGACGATATTTTTAAGTAGGATTAGTTGTATAGCATGAATGATGAGTGACAATTTGGGAGCTGGTGCGGGCCGCTGTATAAAAACTTATTTTTGGATAGCTACATTAATACCTACATTGTATATCCAAAATGGAGAATGAGCGAATTCCGCCTCCTCCATGAATATACCTATAACTTTAACATCAACAATTTAGTAGAATCTAAACTAGCTAGGCCATTATTATATTCCTAAAAAGAAATTATATTAAATGAAACCTGCTGCGACCACTTTGACCAGTTGATACGTTTTAATAATATGGTTGTTGTGATTCCTATATATTAATTTTTTTTGTATATAATTATTGTAAGTTGAAAATAAAGACATATATTTTGTTTTATATAATAACATTATTTTAAAAAAAGAAATATATCTCCTTCTATAAATAAAAAAATGGAAATTAATAATTTTTCAAATTGCGCTGTTTGGAAATTTTTACCCTCCGTGTCTCTCATTTCTGTCTATGGGCCTTCTTCAGTTGATCAACTCTATATTATACATTTAATTATTATAAAACTATATAATTTAATACAGTATTTAAAATATATATAAATGCGTATCCTATGCTATTGTAACAGTTTAAAAATGATAAACGTTTAAAACTTTTTATATATTAAAAAAAATAGAATATACACTCTGAACCCCGACGGCCTACGGCGTAACATAATTGTGCAAAATTACATTTGATTACTGTTTCCAGATCATATACCTATGGTACGTTATTTAAAAAATTTCACAAATATTGTTACTGTTATCTGTCAAAATTTATAAGATATATGTTTAAAAGATTAACTATATGTAAATTACATCAATTTTGGCAAACATTTCAGAATATTCACAATCACATCATATCCATTCTACTAAGACATGTTTAATAAACCATCCATGAAATAACTTGTAGTCATAATGCTTTGTTGAAAAAGGATCAACTTTATCCTGATGCAAAGGCTTTATTTAATTAACATTTCTACTAAAAACGAACAAATGTCGGGATCATGATGTCCAGTTAAAGGCTATCAGCACGTTGTGACCCCTAATAATGAGTCACTATTTAGTCTACGACAGATTAATTACTAAAAATATTGATTCGATTGATAGCCATTGTATAAAAAATAATAATAACAAGGAACAACTACATGAAAACATTTACAAATTCAATTTAACGACTATTTATAATGAATATATTTATTAATCAAATTATTATCACAAACATCTAAAATGTATATTTATATTATAGTACAACTTAGTCATGAAATTTAGAAAACACTAGAAAATACTAATTTATCAATCATTACAAACAGTGTAAATAATCAGGTAGAAATGATTGGTATTATCAAAATAATTATAAATATAGTATAAAATATAGTATATAAGCTATAGAATACTTAAACACAGCATGATGTGTTATATCTCCGAATAAAAGTAAAGCTGATTTTCAGCTCTGCTACCGATGAGAAATAATATTTACAAATATCTAAAATTATAAATATGCGAATCAAAATTAAATATGGTTAACTTAAACCTGGAGGAAAAACCGTAGGACAAATCCTACGAAAATTTAATCCATTTTTCAAGGTCGTCAATGCAAAAGTAGCTTAAATAAACAAGATAAATTTGAAAGTAATCGAAGCAATTAATAAAAACAAGTGAAAGGGATTGTAGAATGTCGACAAAAATTGTCAAAATACGAAAACATTTAAAGTAATTGTGAAATATTTAAAAAAAAAAAATTTTTTTAGGTAATTATTACGTTCTTTAAATTTACATTGTTTGTTTGACCTTGAAAACTAGTGATTTATTCATCAGGTTTTTCTTCGGGATTTAAGTCACAACTATTAAATATCGATTTAATTAAGTAACAGAACAAAACAGACTAACAAAGAGTTCAGAGATTCTAAATTAAATTAGATAAATGGAAGCAAGAATAACCTTTTAAAGAATAAAAATTAGAAAAATAATTATAATTTGAGAATATGACAAGATGAGCAAGTACACGCGTAGGTTAAGTTTGATGCATCCGTTATTGCCATGTACGCCAGTTTAAGAACGTTTTGATGTGATCTTAAAGTCGATGGGCGGCATGTTCTCTGCATCCCAGCCTCCCGTGCTGAACACAATACCACATGGTATCCACTTCTTCACATTCAGCTTAACATTATTACTTTTTATCATCTCATTATAAATTCTAACTTCAATGCAGAACTTCACCGGGAGGTTGATGGTCGAGTTGTAGGCAGCATTGACTACCGTGATATCCACTCTCATCCGGCCTCGTCCATCACCGCGGACATCAAGTTGCACCATCAACCCCTTTAATGATGCAGGCAGGAGGAAGAGAGAACTGGTGACATTACTGTTTCCATTATTTACAATATCTCTCCAACGGTCAGTGAGCATCTCAGTTTTGTATCCTGGGTAAGCACAGAACCTCCATCGACCTTGCGGATCACAGAGAGTGACTGGACCATGACCCGGATACTCGGGCACCAACTGACCCTTCATTGTAAGCATCTCTGTGGGGGGAAAAAGAGCAGAGTTAACAATATAAAAGTACAAACAATTGATATTTATAAATATGCATCAATTACATTAATTATGGAATATATAGATAAAATATTAACAGATATTAAAGATAATCAAAAGAAAAGGTACACTATATTCTGAAAATAAAGAATGTACTAGCTAATATAAACAAAACCATTTTTTATATTAAAAATGGTTAACTAGAGTTTTCAAGTATATTTATGTAATGAAAATTAATGAAGCACATAATTCATGCATTAAAAATATTGACATAATGATATGTAGAATATATTTTGATATATTTGTTTTGTATGTATAAATAAATATATTATATAATGAATATAGACATATATATTTTACAATGGAAACCAAAGATTCCAGATACCAAGCTTGTACAGTTAGAATGATTGAAATATTTAATTTGAGTTTGGTTAATTGAATAATATGATAATCAAACACATACCGCAGGAATCTCACTAGTTTAATAGTTAAAAAAAGATTTTATACTTATATATGTCAACAAATATCCAAAATATCGATAGAGATCATTAACATACAGATCTTGTTTATTACCGAATATATGTAACGATATTTTTAATTTTCATATTTTTGTAACGCAAATATGTATACTTGCGTATGCCTGGCTATACACTCCATTAAACGCAAATTTAGTTTAATATCGTCAATCTAGCGCATTTTTGGTATTCCACGTCCTCCGTGTCCCTCAATCATTCTTTTCTTTCCAGCTAATACCAAGTATCTTTCGTTATGCCCACTACTCAAATGAGTTGATCTTATATTGGTCATCTTGTGGGGCTGTCCAGCTTTCGCAACCATATGTGGCGATAGAAAACACTAAATATAGTTGAAACGTCATATCCTTGTTCGCCGAGAGAGACGGTGTGGCTATTCGAGATCTTGCACAGGCCCTTCATGGCTGTTTGCATCATGCCTACCAATCGAGGAATCTCATTTTGATGAGCTGCTCTTGTTTGCATTGAGCGGATAGATGAAATTACCATTTTATTAACAACCCCAACGTCTTCATCGTTTAAATTAAATGGTTCGTTTTTCTACCCATTAACAACAATCATACTCTTGGTCTTTTTGACATTTAGTTAGAGTCCAGAATTCTCACTTTCAATTCGTAATCTTTCGATGAAGTTGAGAAGTATTTATTCTTTTGATATCGTAGATTTGACACCTTCCATACACTAATACATGCGCCTCCATCAAACCCATCCAGGGTATCTCGCATGGTCAGTTTAGCGTACGTATTTAAACAGAAGGGCGAGGCGATGCACCCTTACCGAACTCCTTAACCAAATCCGGACCTGTCACTATCACCCGCTGATATGGTCGCATTGTCGATGTGAGGCTAATATAAAGAGATTGAAATACTGGCATTTGTGACTTTAGGAAGCCCATTGTTTTTATCGTCTGCAATATGTGTTGATTTCGCACCGTGTCGAAGGCCTGACTAAGCCTATATTGAAGCATAGACACAACCGTATTTTTTTTCAATGTCTGCGTGCGTTTGCAAAACCCATCTTTCCCGGTAGAAGAACGGTTATAGTCGGTCAATCATAATGTAAAGCAGAATTTTGCTGCAGTGGGCAATGAGTGATTTTGTGCGATTGTTTGGACATTCACGGATATTACCCTGTTTTGGTAAAACGACAAACACAGCCTTAGTTCAGTTGTCAGGCCATTCTTTGGTGGTCCTTATGCGATTGCACATCATGTGCATCGCATTTCTCATATTTAATCTTTTCGATGAACTTCTGCACTTCAGCCATCAGAATAGAATTTCGAGAATATCGTCATATTCACAAAGCTAGACTTTTATTTGGAGGCTTCTTGTTTCGAATAGCTTCATACAGTATTCAGCGCCCGAATATATAAGGCATATGTCAATAAAGAATACGAACAATATACATATTGCAAGGGAACTTCTCCATGCGGCGCTACGATATGTGTATTTGCGCAACTGCGGTAGTTGACATGCGAGTGTGTGGCCTAGTGGTAGATGGGTTCGCTCACAGATCGCTCGGTTACATGTTCGATTTCTACTATGTACTGATGAGGGGCAGATACCCCGAAAACGGTCTGCAGAAAGATTTACCTGACAATTACAGTGCCTATCAAAATTCACATGTAAAGAAAAAAATGGTGTTGTTTTTGGATATATATAGATATAACAAAATATTGATAAAATTATTTATTTTATTAATTAATACAATATTTATACATAGCAAATATTATCACCACGTCACATGGTGATAATGTTTGCTATATGTATAAATGTTGTCACCTGTATACTAATCAATCAAAATATAATACTTACTTGGAGTCGGTGGTGAGCTCAACATATCTTCATCTACATAAATAGAAAAAATATAATCTTCATTAACTTGTAATGCAACGTGGAAGCATAGGAAATGTTATATATACTAACACAAATAAGCATATACAATTAAATCAAACGAACCAGTCACAATTTCCAACCTATTTTTGTCAAGTCATTGGGCTCAAAGAGAGCAGGAAGGATTAAAACGTCGAAATGTTAATCTGGGAATAACTACTTTACCGAAGCGAAGGTGACCTCCAAAATGTTATAAAATAGAACTTTTGTGACAAGAGTGTTGTTGGTAGTGTATTTTAGACTTGATCTAATCTAGACTTGACCTAATCTGTAGAATTTCATCGCTAAATATATAGTGAACTACAAGTCCACATAAACACTTTTGAACATTTCAAACCGAAACAATGGTCCGAAGAGAATAAGGATTGACCGGTTTTCTCAATAACTTTAAACGTTCTTCATTTTACATTAGCTTTAGAAGACAACGCAAGGGTTAATACAGAAAACAAACTAAAAATCGGTTTGCATATCATTTCCAACAACAAAATACGAATAGACCGGTTCATTATATCATAATTTGAATTCATTTAAAATGGTTAAACATTCATAAAAAAATATTTTGAGTTGCTGAATTCCTCTTGTCTAGTAGACATAGTCTACTTCATATAGTAGAAAAGCTAATATGGCTTGGAACTATTCAAATCGAATCAAGCTAAACTAGAACATTGAACTAACGAGTTAAAAATAATAGATTAGATGTTGTCTAAAACCTGAAAACATTATTTACTCCATTATTATCAAAATCACAACGTCGAGTCTATAGAGTTAGTTAACTAAATTTGCAAACTATACAATTTAAATTAAAACCTTAATATTACTGCGTCTTAAATACTTGTTAAGTTACGAGAAACAAATAAATAATTCGATCTGAGAATCATAGAAGCGACGGATAGACCATAGCTATATTTATCGGAAACTCACTGTGTGAATCAAAGAAAGATATATTATTGGCAATGAACGGGGAAATGGTTTTCACATAAACAATTAAAAAATAAAAATTTTCAATCTTCGCAAAGTATTTGTAGACTTTTATACAAATATTATTACATTATTAATAATTACATGTCTCTCGAATTCTTGGTAAATTTACTGATTCGCGACTAGGCTTATTTTGACGTTTCATTATATCTTCGAGATACGATATGCCCATTTAGTAGCACATTATCTATAAATACATCATATGGAGGGTTCATGTTTATCTATATATCAATGACGATGACTCACCAATTTCAGTTTGGATTGATACATCTTTCTGATTGACGACGTTGGTCTGAAGACCGACATCTGAAATAGATGCAAGTGCGGACGTCAGTTTTAGAAAAATATTCATAGAATAATATAAATGTTATTTTAAGTAAAACATAATTTATTTTAATAACAACAAACAATACATGTGATTAATAAAGCCACAAGATTAATTTAAATATTTTTAAATAAAACATTTCATAAGTTTGTATGAAACATTAGTCAACAATTGGTTGTATACATTAACATTTAAGTTAATATATTAAAAAAACATGAAACAATTACTGTAGTTTAAGGATAATGTTCAATTGGTTTCAGTATTCAATGTATTAAATTAAAAAAATTATACCAATAAATTAATAATTCAGTAATTTAAAGTAAACACTATTGCCGTTTATCTTTTCAATAACTCACGAGCACTGTCTGTATTCATAGAAAACTGCATTCCGAAGTCCTTTCCAGGGAAAAAACACTGAACACCACGAACTAAAATAAAAGAAACGAGAGTGCCGATAGTGGATATAGAGTGAACAAAGTCAAATCATTTAAATAAATGAACATTTCAAAATCACACCTACCAATTGTTTTGACAGGGATATTTTGTGGTTCTACAGGTTCTGGAAAATTATCCAAATAAACAGATCTGATTAAATTATCCCTTTAGATATAAATAATTGAATATTAGATAAACTTACCAGATAATGCAGGCACAATTCGTTCAGACGGTGGTGCAATGTCTAAATATGAAAACAACAACATTAATTAAATAAACACACACTAAGTAAGTCTAGAAAAACAACTTCACTGTTCAAATCAATAAACAACTAACCGGGAGGTTGAAACTGGAAAAGAGCCTGCGGTGGAATGACCTCATCTGGCTCCCTGAAGCGTTGACAACAGGCACAGTGACCCTGATTGTGGCCGCCTGTCAGAGCGATGACAGTTTCCACCTGCACCTGAACCCGATCTATCTTGCGAGCGCAGGCCTGGACATGAGTGCGCATCTCGGCAAAGTTGTCCACGCGGAACTTGAGCATCTCGATATCTGACTGATACCTGGCATCTACAATTATCTGTTTCCGTCGTTGATCCTGTATCACCGCATCATGATTGTTTACTTGATCTTCTAGTGCTGAGATTGTGTGCGCAAGAGCTCGGTTTTGTCTGACTGCAAATGGTGTGCATAATATATACTTTAATTTCAAATTTATAGTAAATAATTACACCATACAATAATTCACTTAGATTAATCCTTCGCCAGTGACATATTATTAGTGTTATCTAGCACTCATCCATCTACTCACTTCATCGCACCCTATCTAACACATCCTACAAAACAGAAAAATCACTAACCTCAGTGGTAAACTCAAACACAACATTTCTAAGACACCCACTCAAAAAACTCATAAAATCCACCTAGAAACATTGTCACACGTGGTATTTAAACTTGTCTCCACAACTATCCAGGAATAACAATACATAAAGCACACTACCCAAATAGCATTGTACTCTCCTTGAATAACGTTTGTCCCCTCACATACTATGTTCAATAGAATGTTATTGAGCTTTAAAAGCATTATCTGGTGATATCATGTATTATTTTTAGCTTCAGATTGACCAAAAACTGTCTAAAAAGAAATGCAGCTACATAAGGGCATCCTACATAGCTTACAAATTATAAGATAAAAGAAGAGATACTCTAGTGAACATATAGGGGCACTGTCTATGGACCTCAAGAAAGGTAAAGAAGGAATAACTGTTGTAGAGTAGGAAAGCTTTAGCCAGACCTATTTAAACTGGTTTGTGAGTGTGTTAGGTATATTTAAAAAATAACGTAAATAATTATATACTATAAGACTTTAATGAATGCTAATGATGGCAGTTAACAGGACAGGTTAAAATAAAATTATGAAGCAATAGTGATAAAGGAAGAAAGGTGCATATTTTCATATTGCTGAAAATTAATTTAAAGCTGTAAATATAAAACATTCTTTTAATTAACAAAGCATATTGATGTAAGCATAACATAATAAAAAGTCAAGAAAGAATGAAAAGTATGTTGGTCATAAACCTTGGTTGATGTTTGTGTCAAAAATAGCCATACTCAAGGCTATTTTCACAAAGAAGTAAAAATAGTTTTTTTTTGTTCCTTACAACTATGGTTCCTGATAATGGAGAGAATCTCCTGAGTTATGTAAAATTGTAGTGATTGAAGGTTGTTAGTAAATTTTTACAGGAGTAAGAATAACTAAAATAAGCAAGTGTACAATACATCCATCTTTTTTGATAATGTTGATAACTGCAGCTATTTCAAATTGAATTATTTTAATTAACAGAAATGAATTGACAAGAATAATGTTATCAATAATTCCAATAGTTGAATTTTACAAATACTACAAAATTAAAAATTAGTATTAATACTAGATAAAATAAAGATATTTGGTATGGGAGAGAAAACAGATAACAAAAAAGTATTACATTTAATAATTACTTTTTATACTTGTAAAAATTTATTATACTAGGTATTACATATTAGGATATAACTAATTCTCAATAACTATAGGATGCACAATGGACAAAAATGTTGATGGAAAATGATAATGTGTTATTAGTGCTTTGATTAAACATGCTTGGACTAGACTTATTATGTTACAGATGTCATAAGGGGCACAACTTTGCATTGCAAGACTATTTAGAAAAAGAAAACACTACATAATAATGGTGTGGTTTCAATGGATACAATTACAAATTAAGTATTTATAATAATTGACTATCATCCAAATACATACAAAATGGAAGAATTGAATTATGGTATTATACATTTTATATGGTAAATATATTATAATGAAATTATACAAACCATGATATAAACATGATATCTTATTTCAACTGGAAAGAAGTGCTAGAATAGTTAAAATAATATATCAAATACTGTATGTTCTTAATTTTATTAAAAAAATTATATTAAGAAGTCATTAAATAGTTGACATATTTTCCTAAAATAATAAGTATTCTGATAAATAGGTAAATCAGAATAGATTGTTAGGGGCTTTTATATATAAATTTAAATATTGTTATATTATGTAAGACAGATTTAGGAATAATTTACATTTAAGTAAAAACAAATAACATTATTATAGTATAACATTTTAAATTAATAAATAAGATATTAATTTCTTTGAATGTGTAATATTTTATATATAATAGTTTTTATAGTATTACTATGTTTACTATATTTAATAGAATCTTTGTATATGTAAAATCAAAGTACTATTTAAAAGAATTACTAAAAACTTTACTAAAATTTGTTTAAGAAATTAAATATTTAAATAGTAATTGATAAAAATAAGAACAATGGGCTTTTAAAATAATCAATTAGGTTTTTTAAAAGGTTAGTTAATTAGTCAGATATAAGTAAATATAATAATTCTATAGAATTCTACTCTATAATGATTTTTTATGGAATTTTACTATGTAATAATTCTATAATATATTCCTAACAACAGAGTTAGATTATGTATAATCATATATATAGATAAAATTGTTAATATAAATTAGGTTAACTATATTAATATTTAACATGTTTTTTGACCCATTGTAAAAATACTCATTTTAAATAAATTTTTAAGTAATTAAATTTGTTATAAATAATATACAAATAAATTGAATTTATATAAATAGTAAATATAATACTTTGACAAATAAGTACTTCTCAATTTTTTTAAATTGTATTTATATAAAAATGTTAACTAATTCAAAATAATTCTCAGCTATATAAATATGAACATTTTTATATATAAATATAAAGAAATTTATAAATAAATATAAAAAATATATAAAGAAATTTTGATTTATACATAGCTAATATAGTTTTCAACATACCTTGCTAATATTAAAATTATAATAATTATTTTTTGGGTCAAAATTAATACATAAAATATTTTTGTTTAATTGTATTAATATTTTTAATAATTAATAAAGCCAAGTCCAACCAAGGACAAAATAACTTTTTTTATTTGGTAAATATTTTTATAAAAATTTTAATCTAAAAAAATATATGCATGCTAATTTTCCAGAGTTCTATAAACATCAGAATAAATGTAGTATAATTTATGATACAAATTATACTGTATACAGTATAATTTGTACCATAAATTATACTTTTATTATAATACTATTATATATATATACTATTATATATATACTACTATATATACTATAATATACTATATATATAATATAATATATACTACTATTTTATATAATACTATTATACTAATTATACAATATATTGTCTATTGATTCTGATGTTTTGTTAAAATTTGATACCCTAATCCATAAATAAAGGTATATAAATATATTATAAATTTATATGTCTATAATAAAATATATTCATAAAAACCAACTAAATCAAATATATTTTTATTAAAATATACTATTAATAAACTATAGAACCTAGATTTTTATACCAAATTGTAGGATGAGATGATTTGGACACAACCAATTTGATAAGATGAAGAAATGGAGTTTTAATAGGGTATTATGATGGTATAATTACTCGACATATTATATATGATATTTACGTATACATATATATTTGTATATTTTTATATTTATTTTGACATATTATAATATGTCAAAATATGTAATTGTACAGATGTTACAATGGCAATGCTATAAAACACAATAGAAAGAAATTAAAGCATTTATTTCAGATTACTAACATATTTTTAAATGTACATACGTAGTTCGATAACAGTGTCTTCCATGGTCGGAACATTAGCCATGAAATATAATTTTTTGACAATAATACAAGTCTTCCGTTTATAAATAATGCAGCTATGGTAAACAACATAAATAATGTCTATTGATATATTTAAAGAAAAGAAAATTAAAAAAATAAGTTATTGTGAAAAGATATTTAAATATGTTATTGTGGACATTATAAGTCCGATAGTCCGATAGTTAAAACTTAAATTATATATATTTCGGATAACTTTCTTGAATACTATAAAATTAATAAAAGCATTATATAAATTTATGGACTCATATTTAAAATATGTGAAAATATTTTAAATTCAAACAAAATGACTATACATCAATTTTTGGAAAAATTAGAATTTATCAACCTTAAAAATCAATAGCCAATATAAATGACTAGGTCGATAACTATAGATAGATATTATGCATAAAATTGCAGAATGTTGTTTCTATACAAATTTAGAACACCATCCACGATCCCGATTAATTGTTGATATATTATCACGGATGTGGATAGCTTCTTTAATGTGTCTGTCGGGGTGATCCGTATAGAATAATCTAAAATTCTTACAGTAAAAGAAACATTTGGTATGTGTTGGGTATTGTGGCATTTATTGTAGTGTTCTGCCATATGGCTGACATCTTAAAATCCCCCATCGAGTTTACGGAGTCTTGAATTGATGATTGCCTATAACCGATTTAGGTATATTTACGAATATATTGGCATTAAGAAATGCTTCAATTTACAATCAACTTTCCTTTTAAAGAATACTTCCTTCCTTGTTATTCTATAATCTGTTAATGTTGCTATGTATATTAAGTACAATAGTATCTCTCCTCATCATACTTCTTTTGTAGCTACCCCGAATTGAGGCCATCTTTCCTGATTCGCAGAGCAAGGAAGCAGATGCGGCGAGGAGGCTGCTGCAGGGTATCTCTAAATACCTGAGCAGCAAGGTCTCCTTAGTGTTGTTTTCTAAAAGTAAGGAGTTGGAGGAGGCAGCTAGGACCACAATCGCGCCAATACTTGTGGGATATTCGGATATCCCTAATGCTGTCTTTCATTTTATTTTAACAACCTCTGTGAAGGTTGGATTTGATTTCACAAAGGCCACCGAGGCCATGTTTTTGAATACCCATCGTCATCTAAATCTTTCTGGCTTTTCATGGAGGGAGTCCTTATTTCCCCTTCCAACAAAGTTGTTGTAAGAGGGGAATATCTCTGGGCATCCTTTACGTTAGTTTAATTATATTCACTTTACATATATCTTTTTAATTAATTCACTTCACTGTATTAAATGTTTTACAAATAAATGTGGTTTAACACTTTATTAATGGTAGAATTTTTTTTTATTATGTGGGATTTTTTCTAATTTAGCTGATAATTTTATTAACTAAGTTAGCGTAACACTTTTAAGATTGTGTAATGGTAAATTTAATAACTTAATTAGTAAAATATATTGTTATTAACTTGATTAGTAAAATATATTTTTACTAACTGTATTGGTAAATTTTACCAACTTAGAGTTTAAAAAGTATTACACAATTTTTTTTAGTAAAATTAACTAATTTTGGTTCTGAAAACATTCTGAAAATTTTGAAAGAAAACTATTCACATTTAATTATTATACCTTCTAAATTATATATTCTGCATTTAAAATTCGTAGTTATGCGCATTTGGACTAGAACTTATAATTCTAGCAATAATCCAATTTATTAAAATCAATAACTATGTATAACATTAATATATTTTTTGCCTTCAATCAAATATTGTTGTAAAATTATTTTATTAAAGGCGGACATTTTTTTAGTAAATATTTATAATTAAATATAAAATAAATAATACAAATTATAAATTGGACAGTTTCCCATAGAAAACCTACCTTAGACATTATTAATTCTCCCATCGGAGTTAGTAGTATATTCGCAATCCTTGGGAAGAACATACTTTATAGAAAAAAAACGCAAGCTTATAACTTATTTATAAATAAATAAATGACAGACTTTTTAAATTTTATAGCATTTTGAACCCAATTTCTCAGGAGTGCGTTTTAAATGTAGAATGTATATATATGCTAATACTTCGAAAACATTAATTCTAAATTAATTATTTGGAGTAATTTATTATACTTAATAAATGATACTTAATTATACTTTATTATACTTAATTCTGTCGCAGATTAAATATTTTTCATGGAAAGAAAGACAACATATTGTAGATCAAATAATAGATATAAAAGAAAAATGCTAAAATAATAAATATATATTAACCTTCCACTTAAAATAACCCTAGCTCGATGTGAACAATATACATTTATGGTAGTTTTTTGGAAACCGTTCCCACTTGCTGAATTTTTGTTTTAAAAAGTCATGATCATAATTGGAGAAAGAGAATTATAATATTAGATAGGCTGATATATAAATATTTCTACAATTCTTTTATAATGACTAATATAATAAACATACATATATATATATATATATATATATATATATTGCACATAATATTTTATACACCATTTATAAAATTTGTTAGTGTCTATTTTTTTGTTTTTCGGAAATTGTTATTTTTTCAATTTACAAATTTTCCATGGAATTTTTTATTGATAAGATCGTTTTCGCTGAAATTAATAATATATCTTAGAATATATACTCAATTATATCCTTTTATAAAATGTTGCATACAATTTGTGTAATTTTTTTGTCAAAATGAATTTCAATAATATGTAATCGTATATTGTATATCAAATGAAACATATTTTAATAAAATTTTAACTTTTAAAATTACAACATTTTACAAATATAACATAATATTTTAAATACGATATATATCTCAATAAAAAATATGTTAAAACACTATAGTTACTGAATAATTAATTTTTTAAATTGGTATTTATAATTAAATTTAAAATGACAAATTGTTAATACAATAACCAAATATGGAACATAAGAAATACGAAACCAAACATAATATCTAACCACTATTTTTGTTTTATTCATTAAACTAATTTGGAAATAATTAATAGAACATTGTGGTGACATTAACAAAAGTTACCATTGGTAGCATAATATGACTATATAATATACTCATGTGATGGTGTTCACAGAAGCACTTGGAATACAACAAAATAATGTATATTATGTGGAATCTTGAATTGTGTTTTTGGCAATATTTGAAATTATCATACTATTTTACTGCTGTATTATATTGGGCCAAATATATTCAGAATTTGCACTACACTAAAGAGCTGGAACTGAGTTGGAATTGATCCTTATTAAAATATGATGGGGGCTCCAGCCCAAAACAATAAGTTCATAATATTATACTAATGTATATTATATGTTTAACGGCGCGCCACAGTACATCGTTCTATGCAGCTATAAGTTGGTTGTGGAAGTACTATAAATGACTACAATGATCTTTCTGATATGCTCTGATTATAAAAGAGGTGCAACAATATTTTATTTTTTATTATATGTGGCCAATTGTCAAAAATAAACATGCCATGTACTGTAAGTATAAATCATTTTAACTTATAACCAAATATATTTTGAAATACATTTTGATGTGGTAAGAATTGGTCATAAATTCTTTTCTTCACAAATTTAATGGTTAGCTCTAAAACATTTGATAACTTTACTCGTTGTTTTGCTTTCTTCCTTTGCATTATTGCTTTTTCAGATATATATATAATATAAATTGGAAAAAATAATTCAGATAGACTGTATGTTTAAAATAGTATACATATTTGTTTCAAATTAATGAAGTAATAAAGTAAATTAGGCGAGTTATATGGAAGAACTTAAGTTAGGTAAGTTACAGTTTAACATACATTTAAAAAACTAATATTAATAAGTTAAAAATGTTAAAAATTTGGATCTATTTTTATTATTGAAGGAAACAAAAATATATAAATATATATTAATGATAAAATAACAAAAAACTTTAACTTTCACAATATTATATATAGTTAAACCTAACAACAAGTGTATATATTTTTTGAAGTACAAATAATCATGATCAATAAAATCCAACAGAGTTGTAAAAGGGATGTTCTATTGATGTGAATGTTACTGATAACGGATTATATAATGGATTAAACCGTTCTATTGTATAAAGTATTTAATCGATAAATGATTCCAGAAATGAATTGACACTTGATTGAATATTAATTATTATTTTTTATCCAGATTCATTATTATTCCTCCTTATATCTGTGAATTTATTAATATATTTCTAATAAACAAAAACATTTTTAGCTTGAGATATCATGCTGCAGAAATTTATGCTGCAAAAATACATGATTTAGTTTTGACAATAAATATAAAATTCTTGATAAATTCACATTTATTTCTATATTTAACCAATAACTGTTGATTCAGCATTGACGGCGTTGTCGGCAAGTTTGAAACCAAGTTGGCGCGCAAACATTCGCCGGAATTTGAGACTTTTCCAGGCATATACAATTGGATTGCTGCACGAATTGAACAAGATCAGCCAAGACAGGTGACGTTTGGCCAAAGAACAATTCGAGGGAGAAGGAAAAATAAGTCCCGCAATTGGAAATGGAGCGGAATTGAGGAGAACCAAGGAATACGTCATGAGCATTGTCAGCGCGAGCTTCATATGCCTGCTCGTTTGTGTGTCAAGTGCGTTAGGTGCCCCGCGGAGTTTGACAATACATCTTAAATAACAGAAAGATCCCAAACTGACTGGAATTGCGAAGTACAGCACTCCCGAATATATCATATTGTCTAGAGTAACCGTGTAACTACAGATGAGCATTGAGACATCGTAGCCGTGAGTCATGAATGTCTGGTCTATAGATTGGGGAATTACCGACGGGATAATAACAACTGAAAAGCAGCCAATAAATAGTAAAACAAGTGCGAGCAGAATCCGACGTCTTTCAAAGAAAGGTTTGTACTTCACAGGATGACAAATTGCTATGTAACGCGTGAACGCCAGTAGGGCATGTTGATACATCACGGCGATGACTAAACTGAGCTCTATCGTACTGAGAATATTGCAGAATGTTTTTGGAATATGACAAGTGGAACCACATAAAAGATTGGTAAAAATCACAATGCATGAGAATTCGGCAAACACCAAGTCCGTCATCGCCAGGGAAAGCATCGGCAACAGGCCACCTTTGCGAATTTCAGAGTCAAGATAGCTTGATCCGATAACCAGGCCATTACCTAATCCAGCAAAAAACATAACGAGTATAATGATACAACCAGTTACATAGGGATTGCCACATGTTTCCCTAATGTACCAAACACCAGGTGTTGTAAAATTAGTCAACGAATTGTTCAGATTTTCAACAAACATTGTCTGCGTTTTCAATGGCACCATGGGCTACTTACAAATACATTATAATTGAAATGTATAACACTTTATTTCATGAAGTGTATAGTCAATAGGAAAGTGTACACATTGACAGTTACAAAATATTTGTCCAATGTTTGTTGACAATTTCCCAAAAGAACCACAAGCAAATTCGCCGAAAACATAGTTCCATTGATAAACACAGTAGAGTTGTTGAACACAGCCTGTCGGGTTTATTTAGCGTTTTATGTGGACATTGTTTCTCTGTTTGATAAGGCTATATATTGACATACCTGAGCATCGAAATACACAACAAAAAATTGTCACCATGCCTCTAAAAAAATACTTTTCCTTTTTCTTTATATTGCTAAAAAACTATTTGAAAGGTGCCATTTCATCTTTAAATTAACACATCAACTTAACGAATTAATAACTTAGTTAAGTAGGATAATTGTTTTACAATAAAATCTTATAGTAAAAGGGCTCAATATATTTCGTGAGGCAGTAACGCCGCCACATCGTTACATATAGAGGTAATAATACAAACTCGAGTATGAAACGGGCATACAACTGTTCACTTTTAAACTTACTAGTATATATCTTTAGTTAATAAATAATATCTAAATTTGGAGTTGTACGTCTTCATCGACAGACAAAAATTTTTGACATAAATTACATAGAAAATAGTGTGCTTTGAAGAACATTGGCTGCTGATATATATTGATATGCATGGCCCAATACATGTAGTATACGGCATTTTATGACGATACTTCTTTTTGCTAGATATGGATAAAAATACCATTGAACAATAAGTTTCTTCAATATTGTTTCTTTATTTACATTAAACTTGATTTAGTTTGAGTTGATAGGCTACGTTTCTTCACTTTTTTTGTTTTTCTTTATTTTTCATCAGTCTAAACTTTTATCTGTTTCAATTTATTTAATTAGTTTTTTGTTTTCATTTGAATACTACAATTCTTTATAAAATCACTGTTGTCTCGCTTTGATATTTTAGATCTGTGTTATTAAACATAAACAAATGTATTGTTATTTTCCTCTAACCTCTAACCTCTAATTAAAAGTCAATTACAGTCGTATTATAAATAAAAGCAAAGACGCTAATACATACTTTACTAACTGATATGAATATATGGAAGCTCGGCATACATTTACCAAAGATATATCATAGTAATATCGTAGTAATAGTAATCATAGATATCTCGTAGTAAATTTAGTTGCAAAATAATAGAGTATGTATGTGTAACTGTAAGAAGATAACTAATAATTTAATTTCAAACGGGTTCGGCTATCGGTTTTTCAATGAATTATACTTAAAAGTAGAACAATAATTTTTATAAATCACTTTTAATTATTACGAAAGCATTTGATTTGAATACGTGTAAATATAGGATATTGAATTATATTTAAAAGCATTATTCGATATATTTTATAACCTCTAGTTTCTTATAAACTGATACATTTCTTAAAAAAGTTCATCTGGACTTCTTTTATATTTTGAGGATTTTTTTAAACAGTTAGTTGCCCCGCAGTGTTTCAAATAATAGTATATTACGCCACGCGAATTGATGGTTTTTACTCACGCGGCCGAAGGCCAAGTGAGCATATTAATTTGAGT
>JAUZND010053064.1:0-19186 GCA_034780555.1 Coelogynopora nodosa | reverse complement strand
AAACGCTGCCCACATAGCCAAGGGCCGGTTTGACATTGCGCCCCCCCTTGGGCGCAATGCTGGATCCGCCGGTGAATATAATATATATTTGTTATACCTCTTTACATACATCCAAAATAGCTGCAGTATACAATAGGTACAATAAAATAAGTCCATAGCTCAACTACATCTAACTGGCACAGTGCAAGTGGGGTGCAAATATTAATTTCGAAATTATCTAACTTCCCTTGTTACTTTGATTTCAGCAACTCATGACGCTATCTCCAAGCTCGTATAACTTATCAACTCATCTGGGTATTGAATGCGAAAGATCTGGATCATTGTAAGTAAACATTATAAACAAATTGACCACCTAAGTATTCAGTATTATTATAGTATACAGTATACAACAGTATATGACTATGGCAATAAAATATGGGTACACTATTTCGAAACTTTGCGATTTAATTTTTTTAAATTATTTTCCTAAAACAAATAAAAAACAAAATTATTTTATTCGTATTTATCGGACATCGGTTATTGCTGTTCAGTTATTTAATATACAGCTTTATCATACCACAATATACTTTAGTCAAATGTAAACTATTGTCGGGTTTTTTCTTCATATTTTTGTCTTGAATTTGTTATTATTGATCACAATAATAAGTTTTTATTATTTTTGAAAGTCTTAACAAATATGTTATATATTAAAATCAGACTATCTAAACTTTCTAAGTCAGAGTTATTAAAATGAAAAATGAAAAATTATATAATTATTGTTTTAGAGGATTGTTTTCAAGAAATATTAACAAAACGTTTATTACAATAGTTAAATGTCTATATTTTCAGTCATGGCAATTTTCGATCAAAATCAAAGAGATTGCCATCAAATGAATTTAAAGGGGTAAGTTTCACTCATATCACCTATACAAATTGCTAAAAATCAACTGAAATAAACCGGTTCAAATATGAACAGTAAAACAGTATAGAACATTCATGCGAATTTATCGTTGCAAAGCGGACAAAGGGGTGGACAGTCAGGAAGGGTGGTGGGTTTGAAAGTTGCGCACATTTTTTAGCCTGCTGCAAAATCCAAAAAGTATACCATTAATTAATAGGAAGTTTTCAAATTATTATATTTTAAACATGGTAATTTCGTTCAACCCCAATAACGTACTATTTTGCTTAAATTAATAATTTTACAGTTTTTTGATTATATAACTAAAATTTCTGATTATAAAATTTGCCGAAAACTACTATTATTATCAATGAAATAGTGACCTTGTGATGATATCTATTCCATATATATATAGATATTAAATTAAGCCGCTTAAGCTACGCAATATAAATAAAACAATAAAAGAATGAATGAGTTGAGAGTAGCGGTAATACGCTGTCAATAGCTGTGTTCGCTGTCGGTAGAAACAGATTCAATTATACCCAATTACGTCACAGGAGGTGTAGAATGTACAGAAAGAAAAGAAAGACATTAGAAAGGGTTGAGCGCGAAAGCAAGAAAGACTGAATAAACTCCACATACTACTAAAAAGTAGTACTGTAAAGCAACGCAGTATAAAGAAACAAATATTTAGGTAAATATAAGTCCCCGATTAAAAAAGGTTTCCTTTGCATATTGTGACGTGTTGGAAGGTGACCGCCGCTGGGGTGTTATATTTAAATTGCGTAGCTATACACCGGCTTAATTTATTATCTATTATAACATGCTACAAGAGAACTAAATTTTTATTCCATATATATATATATATAATATATTGTTTATCCTTTCGCAAAACAAGTTTTATTACAAAAATCTGTTTGTTGTATATTTCTTAGAAACGAAAATATACGTTGATTTTATTATTATTTTAAAATATTAATTTTATCTTACTTTGGATTTGTATGCTGTTAAACACGTTTTATAAAGATCTTAGAACATGTTTATACTAAAAAATATCGTATGGTAAATAACAAGATTTCAATTTATTCTAAAATGCAACTTTCGAGCATCTGATTATACATTACAAATTTACAAATTATACATTACAAATTTAAGTGACATTATTTATATTAATTTGAAGATAATCCTACCTACTGGAATTTAACCAGTCACACATAAATTTCAAAACAGAATTTATACATTTTTTATTGATATAGAAGATCAACTTGTGCCGTTACTACACTATCAACAACTTAATTACGTGACCAATGTTATTAAAATCGTGTTTCGAAAATGTTAGCTTAATTGGATGTAAATCTTTTGCACCATATATATACGTAGGCCTACACATATGATGAAACTAATTGTTTCAGAGAAAAGTTACCATCTGAACATCGAATATAAATGTTGTGATAAATGTATAGAGAAATATAGCAGTTTATTATTTGATTTTCTGTTTAAAAACAGTTTTTTTGTATTTACATTTTTTGTCAATTTCAAAATCAATACTTTTTTTTATGAACCTTATTTACCTTATGAACCTTACATGAACCTTAATTTTCGTGTAATTTTGATGAATTGAAAAAGAATCAAAATCGGTATTAAGGTTTAATTGCTATTACTTTACTCAGAGTACGATCGTTACTATATAATCGCATAACATTAGTTTGCAGTTTTCAATGAAACAGACAAAAAAAGCATTTTCAAATAATTTTTAAATAAAAAAAGAACCCCAAAAAACTATAAAATTAGTAGCTTTAGACAAACAATCACGTAACTTGTTTCAAACCATGTAACCACATTTCTTGAGATTATTTTACAATATTGAAAAACTTTCATATGACCGCCTGGTAAAATTACAAATTATTCAGTGAAATACCTTTTGAAATACAGTCCAATAAAAAGGTACGTACATTCTCTTCCATTCTATCCATGTAGCGAGACGGTCCTGATCCGGGACATTATGAATTTCGGCTTGATAGATCGAAGCCGCTGGAATCCATGTTCACGTCAACGGCTCCCAGATTTAGGAGCTCCGTATCTGTAAGAGAAATTTTAGAGTTCTGGAAATGTTCTAAACAGCATGGCGTCTGTCTTTGTCGATACCGTGATTAAAATTGCTACCTTGGTATCATGTAAGAGGTCACTTTTTGCCAACAAGAATATAGGATGGTAAATGGTAGCAATTTTAAGTAGGCAGAAGGTTTATACACACCAAGCGCGACGCGACAGATTGTCGCGCGGCGAAGAATTTATTTAAGTTCTCATCAGGCGCGACGTATTGTGTTATATTTTAATGTTTCTAGATCATTTCTAGACTATTTGCATTGAAATATACCATGTTTCGCGTAATTTCGCAGAAAAAGTTGAAAATTTTTAACTTAAAAATTGAACAGTTTCGTCGCGTCGCGCTCAGTCGCTCAGTGTAAATAGTCTAATTGATTTAATTATTGATTTAATAGATTGATTTAATAGTCTAATCTATTTATTTTTTTGCCGGACGTGTTGGGCATAAGCATTCTTGACTCAATTGACTATTTCAGCGGGAAATTATTTACATGCTTACATTTTCAAATTGAGGTCTGTGTTTTAGTAATTTTAGTAACCTTTTAGTAACCTTTTAGTAATAGTTTTTACAAAACGATATGGTTATCAAAATTTCAAAATAAGTCTAATGTTTTTAGTATCAATCAAAGGATTCGGTGTTATTGTATATGCTGTAGTAATTGATTTTAATATTAATTAAATGTATGTAAAAAAACCTGGACAACCTAATTAATGTTTTATTTTTAGTTTTCCAGTGTTGCAGAAATTTATTCCAGTGTTAGAAAAGAAATATTACGGCTATTTTGTTGATAAATGATACACTATTTAGTATGAGTTGGTTTGAAAAATGTCGGGATTACAGTTAATTTCTATTAATTCTATGACGAAAAATAATATTTTACATTTCAATTAATCTGTACTAGCGATTTGGATATAATTACTGAAGGAATGGTAATAAATTACAATACAATGAATACTATGTATTTATATTATATAAATTCAAATATAAAAGCAACCTTCGTTTTTATTCAATTTTGTCCTCTTGCATTTACGTGCCATTCTGCTAATTTTAATAAAGTAATATAAGATTATTTTGAAAGTTGAAAGAAATAGTTAAAGTTGAAAGATAAAATGTTTAAAAGTTACAAGAAAGTTAAAGAAAGTTCGAAGTTAAAAGAAATACCACAATATTTAGTAAAAATAATGTAGTAGGCCTATAAGGAAATATTACAATTTTTACTTTATACTACTCTTCTTATAAGAAGATAGAGTAGGTAGGGAGATGAAGAATAAAAAATAGTAATCGTTGTAAGATGTTTATGGATAATAATAAAAAAAAGTATTGTTGAATATTAAATGTAGTAATTATTAAAAAAAAATTGGTTATTAATTTAGACACAAAATATGTTTTAATTTTTCTACGGCTATTTGTGTCAGACGATCTACGGTTAATTATTTAGCGATAGTGATATTGATGTTAAGATAATAATTTTTAGAATTTTGTTTAGATCTTTTTAATTTCCTGATAAATGTGTTTTAAGAATATATCTGTTTCTAAAGTTATAGAAAGATGTCAAGTAAAGATTTTCATTTTACTACTCACATATAAACTTAAATTAAACTGCTCTTAAAATGATACTTTCCATGCTCTTATTTGTCATTTAGAAAGTCCCTGGTCCTGGCTCATACGAACGCACAGTCCAAGCGCCAATGCCGACATCCATTTGCACCATGGGCAGACAACACGGCCTCTTCTTTGCTAGCTCCTTCCAGTAGCAAATGTTTCGCTGATATCCCCAAAATTTACCTTGACTGACTAACACTTGCCAAACTAGTTTGCAAGACTCGGAACACAGTTAATGCAGACTAAAAATAGAGCTATATATTCTTCAGATGCATACTGTTTTCATTTGTTCAAAAGTTTGTACTTAAATAAATACATTTTAATATATAGCTTTATATATGCTTCTTTGTTAATATTGAACTTTAGTGCCACCTTTGGCGAAATGTTTCTTGCTTCATGTATACTACATTATTTAAGCATAGTAGAGGGGATTATAATTTATAATTTCAAGATCTAAAGGAACGTTAAACTTTTGAACTTTAGGGGGTTATTTTCTGGGTTTAACTATTGTAAGTTATTCGATAAAAGTAAAAATACATGAGACTGAATGAAACAGAATATAGCTCAATTAAACTAAAAGTGAAACGCAGAGTAAGACTAAGTCTAAATTAGAAATGTAATAAGTGAAATCTAACTCATAAAATTGAATTTTACCATGTATCTGCGAATAATGCAATTTATTATTTTATATCTATTAATTTATAACATATATGATTTCTATATATTTTTAAATTGGAGTACATTGTATGCTGTAATTTGGGTATATTTTTACGAAATCCACAATTAACAAAATTTCTTTATTTAACTAACCTGAATTTAAATATATACTTTTCGATGCAATCTAAAATATCTATTGCAAATTATTTTGTTTATTAATTTTATGTGCCTATATTTTCGGGACTCTACAATATGACAATAGTTAAGACTTTATAGTTTAATATAATAAAAAACAGGCTATGTATCTAGGTTCAGTTTGCCAATTTTTTATCCAAAAGAATCTACGTTTTAAATGCTTCTTTCCCAATATATGCAGGTTCGAACAAATGAATTGATCATGATTCGAAATCCAAAAATCTAAAAGTTTAAGATTTCTGTATATTTATCAAAATAATATTTTGATGATTAAACAGAAAGCTTATAACTAATAAATAACCATTGCAATAAATTATAACCGATATTTGTAAATAATTTAATTGACGGTAAAATATATAATATATAATTATTATAAACATATAAAATAGTATAAACCTTATATAGCCTATATTGAATATTCTAATAATTCTATATATACTCAGAGTAATCAGTTCCTTATTTTATTTGTTATGATAACTTATGTCAAAATTAACGTATTTTCATTGACATATGCGCATGTTATGTTATTTATTAGTTAACATATAGCAGGTATAGCTTACGTGAGTTGTACACTGTATGTATAATAAACTCTGAGCAAAGTTTATCGGTTATATTTATATTTATAGAATATTGCAGTAATGAAATAATATATAAATGTTCTGCTGATTTCATTGTACCGCGAATAGCGATTGTAGCTTATAATGTGCTATCTCTTTTGAACAGACAAAACATATTATACTACATTATGCGTTAATTATCTATGAAAACATGTGCATATATATAACAAGAACAAACCAAAATTGTCAATAACGGGCCTAAATCTCTATAAGAAAATACCACATGCAGACGTGTTGAAGCAGGCTTAATGGCATGGGAGCAATAAAGTGCAATATTTTTTTAACGACACGCAAAAAATAAGAAAAAGTATTTTCTTAATAATACAACTGTTAAAAAAGTAGACAAAAAAATAATGAAATATGTATGAAAAATGGTGGGGCAAAATTATAAGTTTGCCCCTCCTCAGAAATCAGAACCATTTTGCTATGGAAATATGTCCAAAAGTGTTCTATGGGTCCGACACTACTGACATGTACAACACAAAAGGTTATTCACGTACATGTTTTAAACAAATCTTTTAACATAAAAATTTTACATATATCGCAAATAAATTAAAACATTCTTTTCTACTTTAAACATGATAAACTTTCTATTTAATTTGTATTGCACTCTAAATCTAACAAAACACTAAAAGTATTACTAAAATCATAAATGTATAAAAAAATTAGATCTAAATATAAAATATTTTAAAATAAAATTTGTTTTACTGGTCCATTGACAAATATAATAACTACGCTAAAATCTGGCGGATTTTTATATATGGTTGCTGGTGAAAACAGTGGGAAGTTAATATTGACTATCGACTCAACGTTTGACAGGTACGCTAATTAATTAAGTACTTCGTTTTAGTTATTATAAAACTGAATAATTAATAGAAAATTAATTAAATAATTGGGACAACTTTTTACTAATAGTTAAATTACTAAACGAATATAGATGACATTCATTATAGTTATACTATATATTATAGCTTATACTTTGTAGTCATTATGTTATAATCATTTAAAATTCATATAATTTGTAAAGAAATCATCTGATCTAATTTATTGGTATTACAACCACTCGTACCCTAGTCAACTCGCACCTTAGTCAACTTGTAGTCAACGTGTATATTCATTAGACATTACAATAATGAATAATGTGTTTGGTTTGGTGCACACAATTCACAAAGCAAAGGAGGGGGATTAAATTATGATTTACTTTAATGCAGTTTAGTGGATATACAACTACAAGCAAGTACAGGGAACATTTATGTTAATTATTAAATTTAAATTTACTCTTTTTTACCTGCTTCTGATGACCAAATCTATGTTTTTATTTGTGGTTTTACTTTCTTTGCTTACTTAATTGTTGAGTCATAGAACACACATGGATACAGCTGACCCATTCTTGCTGACAATTTATAGGCAATAAATATATATATTCTAGAAATTCAACAGCTTATTATACATCATTGAATGTATGTTGAAGGAAAAACATATCATGTATAATTATGTGTCATTTAGTGAATACATAATATTCTATTACACTATAAAATAATCTTCACAATAATTTAATAAAATAACTAAGTAATCTTCACAGTTTTTAAAGTACACAAATATTTGATCCAAACATATTCATTCAAATTTTTAAAATACCTATATAAATAGAACAATTAAAAAATTTATAACATTTTTTAAATTATTTTTTCCCATTATTTTTCATAAAATGAGTATATTATAATTATCATTATTTATGTTTTGAGACACTTTTTAGTTAAATATAACTATATATATAAACAATCAGTCTGGCTATCTGACCACCCTGAATATCACTAATTTATAAGAAAATTTTTTAAACTAAAGTAATAATGTAAAAACATAATAAAAACAACCAACTAATGTCATGCATAGCAAGCTATAACATATAAAACTATGTTTATGAACTGGCCACTACTGCATTACAGATAATTATTATTAGCCAATAAGAGTGAAGTAAATTTAAAACTACTATATTAAAAAAATTTAATTTAACTAGCCATTTAGCACACTACAAAATTAAGATGGCAAAGCTATCATTAAAAGGTTAATATAATGAGCATTTTAAATGATGGTTAATAGTAATCTTTTATACTGGTATATTATTATATATTTTTATCTATTTTGTGTGTGCTAACTATATATTTATATATGTAAGTTAACTAATTTAATATTAAATATATTATTATGCATACAATTATTTATTATAGGTTAATTAATTATGATTTTTCTGCTTTAAAATTAAGGATATTGTTTTACAAATTTTACTTATTTAATATTAAAAAAATATATACATGAATAGGGAGTAGAACTCCAAAAGCTTATACAATTAACTTTTATCAGCAGCTATTTTTGGCTTATTATTTTTAATTACCTTTTTACATTAATTTTTATTATTAACAAATTGTTTAACCATGAAAACATTTAAAAATTTTAATTAATCTATAATAAGTGGCAATATATAAAATAATATCTTTATATTTAAGTATCTAAAAAATCATATATATTATCACATAAAATAAGTATTTATATATAATGAAATATTATTATTAAAGCATGTTTTTAAAATTATGCATAATAAATTTATGTATTACTAATTTAAAAGGCTTATAACATTTATTTTTTACCACATATAAATGAGTAAAATATTTTAATTTTACTATATTAATATATATTTGTAAAAATAAAGTAAAGTGGCTTTTAATTAAGTAAATACTTTTGACATGTTGCATAAAATTATGATTATCAAAAAGTAATATAATTATGAAACTGACATAAGTACCCACTTTTCAATAGGATACTAAGTAACTATAGACTTCCTATAACTTTTGAGTTTTTCTGTTTGAAAAATCTGGCTTGATAATTTTAAAATGTTGAATTATATAATTATTTAAAAATTAAATTAAATTTTATTATTATTTATTATTTAAAAATTATATTAATATAATCTTTATTTCAACTTACTAATTAATATTAATAATTTTTGTTTATTTTTTGATAAATTTGTTAATAATTATTACTTTATATATTATTTTAAGAAATGATTTAATTAATTAAGTATTTTTAGTATAATACTTTAGATAAATTATAACAGTTAATAATATTAATTATAAATATATAAGCTTAATATTAGAGTACAATTAGCTCTCTTCTGAATTAAGCATATCAAATATTGATATTTTATTAACATTTATTTTTATCTTAATTATAAAAAATGTTGAATAATTATTACTATAAATTCAATAATAGTAATTTTTTGTGTATTATAATAATGTATATTTATATGCTTAATGGTAGACTATACTTATTTGAAAATAATATTTTAATTTATGTTAATTAAAAATTATGATAAAACTATTATTTGTAGTATAAACTGCTTTCTATCAATATAATATAATAAATTTAATAACATTTATAATTGTATAAGATAAAAATATATTTAATAAACTTATTTATTTAAAATTAATCTTTGTAGCAGTCTTCATATCTGAAATTTAGGAATTTATTTTTAACTTAACTTCTTGGTTAGCTTACTGTTTAGTATTTATTTTTAAATCATGAAAAGGAACTTTTCACAAGATAAATGGGATATAGGAAAGTAGTTGTGGTTGAGTAATTGATTTTGTGCACAAGAGTGAGGTTATGTTTTAACTTTTGTGGCATTATTATTGCTCAGTTACTGGGCGATATTTGTGAGATTAACTTTGGGGGAATCTGAAAAAATTGTTAATGGCTCTTTTTTAAATGTTTTCATGTAATTGAAATATGTCTCCAAAAGATTGGAAAAAGCCTGAAATTGAATTGTCATCATTTTATGTTTGATCGAAAAAGTAAACTTAAGATTTAAATTAAAATTATTATTTAATATATTTATTTTTTAAGTTAACATCACTGCATATTATTTAAAATGGTCAAAATCTGTTATTTTGATTTCATTTTAAGTTCTTTCATTATTTTCTTAAGAATATAAAAATTTTATAATAAGATAGACATTATATTCTTATTTTCTTAGTTTCCTATAAATAACATCTGATTACCAGTTTCTTTAATGTATAGTTAATATACTTTTAAATGTATGGGTTCTTTATATATAAATGTGGATTTATTAAGCCAGCAACATCTAACAACAAATGACATCATTGCGAATAAGCCTTATCTTTACTGTAAAAAATATTAAACATCATTCAGAATGAATTTTATTTATTATCTACACATTACAAATTTTGATTTGATGAAAATTCTTCATAATTTACAATTGAAGAATATTTGAAACTTGTTTTTAATCATATATATTTATAATTACCAACCCTGAATTATTTATTTGGGATTTGTGTTTGTTTACTCTTACATTATGTTTAAGATCTGTTTCAATTGTGTTATCCAGTATTATTTGTTTTATCATTAACCTAATTATCATATTTTATTGTGTTTCATGCGAACCTTAAGTTTTCAATTCACAACTATCAATGAGCATTCACAATCGCGATCAGCGTCTGGAAAAGGTTATACAGGTGTGTGTATGTGTACATATTATGTTATAGTACCAAGATATAAAAAGGTTAAGTTTATTAATTCTTCATTGTATTCTAAAATTGACTAGCTGTTATTTGTTTTATTCATTGTCCTAAAAATTATTACACACATACAATAACATAAAAGCATTTCTCAACATTATATAATTTGATAACATGAAAAAAATAATGCTTTTGCATTGAGTTAATAACCTACATTTTCTATACATGTCTAATAGTGCATTATGTGATAAAAATTAAGTGTATTGTAATTAATATATTCATTATATTTATATAATAATTTCGCACATTGAATGTACACATCTCTGTATTCAGAAAGTCAGTTACTCACATTATCTTTGATTTTTTATCTTATTTAAACCTGTCCAATAATTTACCTAACATCTATTTGTTTGTCACAATAAACACATATTTATGGCATCATTATTTGTAGTTAGCATAACATAACTTTTTCACAGCAAAAAGCATGATTGCATTTAACAATATTTTTGTCAACATTAATAGCATACTAGAATCTATCCAAACTATAGAATTGGTTGTACATTATATGGCTGTTTTTAACACACTTATTTTGCTTTTTTGGTTTCATTTGCACACTTCTAGAGTTGACTCGGTCAGCTGCTGATTGGTATAAACACAACAGTGTTGCCACAGGTAAATTATTTTTATGGTTGGCCCATTCGGTGGGTATATGTACTCTGTGTGTGTGTTCTCTCTCCATACTATCTTACATACCACTCTCACAGGGACTGCAGTTTTTAGTTTGGTGCTCTCTCTCTACCTGTCTTCTATAAATGTTGCATGTTGGTGTCTCCGGGTGGTTATTAACAAGCTAATGTGTTTTTTTGGTTTTTGATTTTGTGTGCATAATTCTGTCCCCCACCTCAGTGTGTTTGAAATCAGCTTACGGAATCTAGTGTTTGACCAATTTATTATTAACCCATTTCGTTGACTAATTTAGTTTAGTAAGAAAGCAGCTCATTATAAACCACTAACTCTTCATACTCATAAAAATCAGTTTTCTATAGTATAGATATAAAACAATAGTAGGTATCTACATTCTAGAACTAACTGTTTTATTGTCTTTTATATAGTTACAGTAAACTTAGCCTTACACTATTTGATTGTGTTGTCATTGAATAATATTTATACAAGATTAACAACTATTCAATGTTTGTTACTATACAAATATAATATAGTATTGGTCGATTCCAAGCACTTCTAATGCTCTTATGGTTTGCGTTTTCCGTATATTTGATTAATTTGCAATTAGAAGTAGTTTATTTTAGCAAAAATAAGTAATAATGGTGAAAGTTAATTAATTATTTGTATCTACGTTTTAATGTTGTAAAATATTATAGTTGCCATATTTAGAGTTCCCCTGAGCAAATTAATAAGATAATTATTGCAAACAAAATTGTATTTGTATATTTTGACTGCTAACAATAATATGATGTTATCAGAATCAATGCTGAATTTTTAAGATCTATGCAATCTTTTTACTATTTGACGACAAATAAAACCTTTTTTGCCATGCTTTCAAAAGAAAGGAAAACTATTAGCTGTATTTCTATAAAACTGATTCAGCTATTAAAATGAGGGGCAACCGATTCAACTTAACTTTAAGCATGCTACTAATTTTCAGTGTCTAGACCTGACTGGTATTAAACTGTTCCTATTCTGTGAACCTTTCATAATAGTTAATTATTACAAATGGATAAATTACTCAATGGAATACAGTAGAGTTCCCTTTTCAACTAAAAGAATTACACAACATTACCAGCATGCTCGTGGTCTAGGATGCATGTGGTTATATTTACTAGTGAGTATATTTATTATGTAATTCATCAACTTATGTATAATTTATGTCTGTGTATTTTTGTATCCTTTGCATCATTTTCAACAGTATCTCATTATGGTTTGTTTTTAAGAAATGGGTGACTATTTAGTAATTAAAAATTATAACACTCTCACTTATAAATTCATATTTTAGAGCTTATTTATATTGATCTTTATTTCGGCAAATAAATAAAGTTTGTTCAATATATATATATATATCTCCATGTTTTACATCTTTCAATTTTTGTTGCCCTACTCCTTACATTTTTAAACTGTTTGTGTACTCAGTAGTAAGGAACTATAATTGCTGAGGAAAGTAACGGTACCTCATGAAACACATTTACTTGAATGCTTGGTTGTTCATTGTACGACATTGGTTAAAAGAAATGGACTATTATATGTCACTTTATCATTTATAACCCTCGATTATTATCGACAGATTTTCCAACAAATGCAAATACCTTCGGGGTGGATAGATATTTGAATATTATGATATCTCTTTTTGATAGATATTAGATAAGTATATATTTTTATTAGACTAAGCTTGTTGCTCGTATTTATTACTGATTGTAATAAGGTGTACTTCGATAATATCCTTCTGTAAGTGAGTTTAGTTTATAAACCAATTCCTTAATACTTAAGTAAGATAATACATGAATAAATACAACAACAAAAAAACTGTGCGGATCATGTTTTTGCAGGGCATTTTAGATTTTAATTTATGATTATGCTTCCCTTTTTTTAATAGATTTTATCGTTATTAAACTTATTTTATATTACATAAACGTTATCTACACTCATAAGAAACACAAATAGCCTATGTTTTATCAGATGTATTAATAGAAATATAAATATTTATGAAATTTAGGATTCTCTCTCTCTCTTTCTCGGTATCTAGCGCCTTGAAGAGTCCGTGTTTCGCGACCCCACTAGCTCCCCGATAAAGGGGGTCCATCTGGCCGCCTCACCCTCCCTCGACACCAGCCAGCCCCGCTACCCCGCCGACACGGTACCCGGCCGTATCCGCACCATCGTCACCCGCTCCCTCACCGGCCCCCCTCCCGAAGAAGAGGCGACCACGACGGTCGAGCCAGACCTTGCCGCCCAGGCCGAAGCAGCAATAGCGGCTATGGAAGCCGAGGCTGACTACGACGCCAGTTCCTCCCCGACCACCGGGACACTGACGGTGCCCTCTGCTGGGGGGTTGGACAGCGGTCTGGGCAGCAGTTGGGGGACGGCCTCTGTCTGTGAGGAGAACAAGATGCTGCAGCGTGAGTTGAACCGGGTGGAGGACCTGCTGTCGGAGACCCGGGCTGATCGGGATGAGCTGGCCATCAAGTACAACGCCGTCTGTGAGAAGGTTAGTGGTGTCCCAGTGTTTTGTTATTAGAGGCCACACACTCGTCTGGTCAGTCCTGCATGATGCGACTAAGTCGAAATCATCGTATGCTAGAGGTTTTATTTAATAGTTTGAGTCGACGAATCAGTGCGTCATATCTGAGATCATAATATTGTCAATTCGATGAACACAAAACGATTTAATTGCCGTGTGGGTGTAAACTTTGACTATTCCAAAGTTAAGTTAGGACTTGTAAGGTTATTATGTTTTTCAAATTATACCCTCGAACTTAAATTTACAATGTTGAGTTTAACGAAAACTATTTAAATATCACAATTGGCTGTATTTATACCACAATAATTGTTAAATGTAATGTATTCTAAGTCTATATTTAAATTACTGTTAGGAATACACTTGTTTACGATTATTTTCTCATTTTAGTTGTTGACTGTCTGTTGGTCTGCCAATTTATAACTCAAGCCTTGTTTATCTATTACTATCTATACGTTTCACTTTGGCACAATCAATGCTTATGTAGGAGTATTTGAACTTTGAGGTGGGTTTTTTTACATAGAAAAAGGAAGTATTGACTAAAAACTTTAAATGAAATATGAATTATAGATTGATGTGATAGTGCGAGGAGCTTCTCATAAACTAAACTGTGCCCATTCATGTCCACTAAACCACGCATGCGCCTCGTTCTCCGTCCTCTCCGTGCAGCTGGGCGCCTCCTCGGGCCTGACGGTGGACAGCTCCGTGTTCGAGGAGGACCGCAACCAGAAGAACCTCTTCCTCCGCCGCCAGCTGGACGAAGAGCACTCGGCCTACAAGCGGAAGCTGCAGGTCTACCAGGAGGGGCTGCAGCGGCAGGCCCAACTCGTGCAGAAGTTGCAGGGCAAGGTTGGTTGGGGGGGGGGCATCTCCTGACTGGTGCCGGGCTGGACCTGGGTGGGAATGTCGGGGAATATAGTGTATTCGTTTCTGATTTGAAGCCTTGGGCCTTGATGAAATGGTAGCATTTAATGTGTGTGGATTATATCGTGCTGTTGAAATATAATACTAATAATCATGTATTTTATAAACCTGCAAATATTTTTAAAAACATGTAGAGGTAACAGGACTCGTAAAGGTTTCCTAGTCATTTAGAGGAAAGTATTGGATTCTTAAATTAAATTTAAAGCTCTTAAAACAGGTTTTTTTTAAATGAGAAAATAAAAATCGATCAATACTTTCAAAAGACTTTTTTGTTTTACTGATATTAATGGAACATGTTTTCTTTTAGCTATGATTTCATCAATACTTTTTTCTACAATACACTTTTTAATTTGTTATGCCAGTTTTATGGGCCCTTAATTTATGAAGCTTAAATATAAATTAGCATTTTAGTTCATGTTATAACAGTTGTTAATAATAATGTGTATTGGAAAGTGGTATTATTTCTGTATAGATGACAAAAGTCAATGAATAAAATTTGACGTGTTTAAAATGACAAAAACAGTTGAAATTCGACTCTGAATTAATCACCCAGGGTACTAAATTATAGGTTCAACTTACCGGTATATAGTAAGTACAAAGTTACAAACGACTTACAATTTCTTGAAACTAGTTCAATGAAGAGAAAATATGTCGCTGTGAGAAATGTCAGCATTTACTATAGTAGGCTTACAATTGTTCTTGTATAAAATTCTACGAAAACCCGAACTCACCTTTTGTTAGTGGATTTGCTATACTATACATACTAATCAGCATGCAATTATTCCTGTCATCTAGAATAGTTATATATATTATACTGTATATTGACTGATTTATTCTTAGGCCGGTTTTGTTTTCAGATTCACCAATACAAGAAAAAGTCAACCGAACTGGAAACAGAAAATGGGAAACTCAAAACACAGTTGATCACTTTAAAGACATCTGTGAGTACATATTCTAGTGCCTTTTCCTGTGTTTTGATTTTCAATTTCGCTCCCTCTCCCTCTCTGCCACATCTCTGGCGGTACTTTCTATTCCTTTCGCCTGGCTTAATTTCCGTTCTCGACGTGGCGTCAGGGCTTAGAGATTTTTTATCTGTTGATCTATAGTCAGGATCTTCATTATTCTACATGAATTAACTATATCTGGAAAAATAACGCAATCATCAATTGAAACGAGACTTCACCTTTAAATTGATAGATTTTCATATTTTAATAAATTCATGATTCTATATACGAAGTAAAATACAATTGGAAGTGACGCAATTTTTTCAATTCAGTTGAGACATCGATGAATAACATTTTCCCTATTATATAAAGCATAATTATGGGGTGTCATGAATTGTACTCATTTTGTAATATTTAGTGTATATAAAGAGAACCATTATATAATATATTGTAACTTTACTATTGTCATTGCCCTGATGAAGAATACGAAATCTAGATAGGCAGTTTTGACGTTTTACTTTATTTAAATCGAGGTTCTAGAATGAATTATTTTTTATTTTGACGAAAATTAGATAGATTATTTAGGAACATGTCTGATGGTGGACTAGAGCGAGTAGCCTATCGCTTTAGCGACATTGAATGAATATTGTTTCGACAATTTCTCTCTCTCTCCCTCTTTCCCTCTCTCCCACATTCTCTATCTTTCTCTATTATACAGTAGCACGAGAGAAGTCAGAGTTTGAGTGTGTTTTTGTATAATACGATATGATGTACATTTCTATTTCTGGTGTATCTTTCTTTGCAGATCTCCTTCAGATTTTGAAACTGTATCTTAGTACCGCTGACTTAGGCTGGTGTCTGTGACATTATAATATATAGTTGTGGCTTGCATTCTATGGCAGGGCAGCTTATGATTGCATCAACCGCCCTGTGTTAATGATTAGTAGCTCTGTTTATCATTAATAGAACTACTACTAGGATATCAATCATCTATCAATATCAATCTTCACATACCTGCGTGTTGACGTGTGTGACTGTTTTAGATTCCTGTGATATAATTTGGTAGATTTTCAGTACTTTTCGAAACGATTGCATAACCATAGCACTGCAAGGCTGGGCATAATACTACCAATACACTGCTTCTAGCCAATTATATACGTATTATTATTATGTTATATTAGAAACATATCGTACTGTACATATTCTGATTTATAACTGGCATGTTTATTGTCGCGACAGGATATGTGACCAGTAAAACTACATTGGTTTATTTTATATTATTATGTTGTGTGCTTGCATACTTAAACACTGCTGCTGTTTACAATTATCATGTTGAAATGTATCCAGGAACTATATATGGTTCTACCAATTTATAGAAAATACAAGCAACTTAATTTGGATGAAAATGATTTTTAGTGCACAAATAAAGTCATTGACATCTTTTTCTCATTTCGTACTATACATTAGTAGGTTAAGTACTTACTTAAGACAGGTGATAATATGGTAAGTCAAAACGGTGGATAGCCTCCCAAATACAAAAATAACTATGTCATAAATAATAACACGGACATATTGTTATTTTATTTCTGACTGCAGCGTACATTGCCACAGGTAGGACTGTAAATGTGTTTCACTCTCTGGCGTATAATTTTGTATTTAATTCTTCCTTATGAGGGTTATATTTTATTTGTTTTTAAGATTCCGTTATATTTTACTAAACTTAATATTGAAATTTAATATGATATGATATTAAATTATCATTTGAATATGTGTGATATAGTGTAATTCTCTGAAAGGGAATTTCACTGGAAGATATAAAGCATACAAACCATAGGAAAAAATGCTTTTATTAAATTAAATTAAAGATAATTATTGTATCATTATACTCGATTTGGAAAGATTTTGTTGTGGAAATGATCTTCTATATATACTACTGTGTAAACCATTTTTATCTGATACACACACATGATTACATTCGACTCTCGGGCCGCTAACTTCCCCCGTTTATCCCTCTCTGCTCCCTCCCTCTGTATATATATATCATCCCGGCCACGGCACCAGCTGCAACACACGACCGACCGGTTCACCTCGCGCATCGAGTCGACGGAAGCTCGGTTGCGCGCCTCTGAGGACGACCACAATATGGACCTGGAGACGGCGCTTATCAAACTGGAGGAGGAGCAGCAGAGGTGAGGACGGGGAGGGGGGTTGCTGTTTTGTTTATTATTCACTCCACAGTAATTTTACAGAGAAAATTTGTATTTGTAATTATTAAAATTTTCATCACAGTTTGAACTTGCTGCGATTCAATTTTCTCTCAATTATATTATAAAATTTAACCAAAATGTCAAGTAAAAGTATGAAGGTTTTTCACAGCATTCAGTGAAAATGTCAAACGTGACATAATAAAATGTAGATATATTATTTACAGACTTTCTCCAACTCTCTTTGTTTTAGAGGTTGATCTGGGCATCCTGGTTAAGTGTAGTCACGTGATCTGGTATTTAGAATTGTGTATATACTGACTGACTTAAATAACTTGTATTGGTGTATTTTTGAAGAAAAGGGTAAAATTATTGTGACTGCTTCGCTCAATATTTAGACAAAAATCGTTATTGTTTAATTACATATTATATTAGCCTGCTGTTTTGTGGCAAGGAAGAAGACCATGACACAATCTCAACGAGTCCTGTTGAAGTTCCCTTTTTCCAGTGATGCCTTGGCTGGACGGCTGGCACCGACCCTGCTAACACAAAGAAACCACCCTTCATCTCATGCAAAGCTATCATTCGTCCAATAATAAACTACGCCTGCGCATCCCACCTACAGAAACTCCAAAGCATCCAAAATACCACCCTCCAGATCGCCACCAGCATCGACCTCCTACACCACGAAACCAACATCCTCCCCATCTCCACACACAATACTCTTCTCTCCACTCAAGCACTAATCCAATTCTTCACTCCATCACACCCAAACCACCACCATCTTCAAAACAGAAACAAAAACAATCTTAAATCCACCCACACAAACATCATCACTCAAACCATCCAATCCCTTCCGCACAACCCCCCCTCTCAAAATCAACACCTCTGAAACCACACTCCCTAGATCCCATCGCATTCTCCTCGCACAACTCTGCAGCAACTCTTGTCCCCCGCCTATACAAATACCAACACTTAATCCTTCGCTCCACATCTCTAAACACATGCTCAGCCTGCGGCCAAACATCACCCACCTATTATCCCACCCTACAAACCTCACACTCACCGACCTCTGGACTAACCCCCAAGAGGTCTGTGACTTTCTATGAGGTCCGGGGGAGTGGTCCTGCCTCAGCTGTATAATTGTTGATGAGAGCATGGACTGCGGAGTATTGTTGTCTCTCTCTCTCCCACTCTCTCCCACTCTCTCTCTCTCTCTCTCTCTCTCTCTCTCTCTCTCTCTCTGTCTCTCTCTCTCTCTCTCTCTCTCTCTCTCTCTC
>JAUZND010053053.1:0-19186 GCA_034780555.1 Coelogynopora nodosa | reverse complement strand
TGTATGTTTTTTTATATATCTCTCTCTCTCTCTCTCTCTATCTATCTCTCTCTATCTCTCTCTCTCTCTCTCTCTCTCTCTCTCTCTCTCTCTCTTTATTGAGATTACATTGAGTAAAGTGAGTAGATTAGGACAATGTAATTTGTGGTACGTAATTTACTACGTACGTACGTACGTAACATACTGTGGTACGTAACTTAAAAAAACAGATTGCATTGTCGTAAACAATTCCTAATCGTATCAAATATATCAATGTAACATGCTCAAACTACAAGCATTATAATATATTCGTGTACATAGGCTATCATAATTGTTTTTAGATAAACAAATTTGTGGATACTTAAAAAATTATTATACACAATTTTAGACATAATGATTATATCAGCAGCTGCGTATATTGTCTCAGGGCGCCTGATATTGTCAGTATCACCATATCAAGCTGAGGATCATTTTTTTAAACTTTGTCAGTAGAATTTCTGTCAAAAGTAATTCATGTTGTTTAAACAAATTAGTTTATTATTTTAATGGCTGCGCTAATTCCTAGATGCGTATCAGAGGTCCAGAAGCATAACATTATAACTTACAGACCTGGTCACACTAATTTTTTTAAATCTGTAATGTGTCCGTAGTTTATAAAGATTATCCGTCGTTTTTTGGAATGTTTCAGATTTATAAGCCTAGATTGCATCTAAAGGCATCTAACTGGGCATCCGTAGTTTCACTAGACACTTCCGTAGTTGTGACCAGGTCTGATTATAACTTATATAGACTTCTAAAAGCGCCAAAAATCGCAAAAAATGACTACACTCGCTTCTCATAGGTACTAAACTGTAATTCTAAAATAATACGTGTATACTAAGTGATCTTCTACTAAAAAAAGAACCTTAGATGACAATTAAAAGTTTAAGTTACAGCGTCTTTAATGCTTGTTTTTTGTTATGTACCGAAAGAATACAATATTAATTATTTATTGCAAAAAATAATTAGCTTCATTAATTCATTCAATAAATTAAATATTACTTAGCCAAGAAAAATACATAAAATTGTGATACCGTACAACCTGTACACATGGGGAAAGTTTAGAATTACCATAAAGATAACAATTTATTGATCTGAGCGCAAATATTGTCCCCCTGTCACAAATATTACTTGCTGAAATTCATTGTTCCCCTTTAGGCAATGTTGTCTCGTTTCTTTTCAACTGTTTTAATATTCTTATTTTTTTAAACATTTTTTCCCATGCGTTTATAAATGACGTTTATTACCATACAATTACTAATGTTATCCTCCTGTATAATAGATACTATATTAACAAAATAGCGTTTAACTGAGTAATTAGTAAACATATTGATTGTATAAATCTGGACAAATAGCAAAGGCAAAATAATAACTTTAAAATGCTAGATAATTACGTATAATATAGAAATAAACGTTTTATCTAAAAAAATTGTAAATTCTATAATTGAACCTTCTTTACAATCACAATACGTTATAGCAGTTAACACACTAAGATCCGGAGGTTATTAGAAAGTTTACTGTTAATGTTTGGTTGTAAATCTTGTTATATTTACAGTCCCGCTATTTATTAACTTTTGAAATATTAATATAATATGTCCTTTTTAAAAAAAGTAAATAAAACTTTAGATTTATTGATTCCATTCGCTATAAGTATACGCTATGATATACTCATTAGTTGATAAAATTATATATTTTTAATGTACATTGCTATATTATTAACTTTTTAAGATGCTGTCTCATAGATTTAATCTCTTTCTATACTAGCGCTTGTTGGCTGCCTTATTTAGAAATACCTCATCTAAAGTAACCCGTGATTTTCATATCTTATACGTCATGAAATAAGAACACATTATTAAATAGTTATCCCTTCGTTTGGATTTGAAGCGAGTATTATTCATATTTGATATATTTATTGTTCCATGCGTTGCGTAATTTTATAATAAATTTCGTTAATGAAAATAAAACATTTACCATGATAGATAAATGCTTTAAAGAATGTATATCAGTTAATAAATCATTTATGTAAAGTAAAACAATAATCGACATTAATACTTTACAGATATTTTGTAAAAATAAATGTGATTAAAACCATTTTCACATTATATAGATTGAAAATGTAATAAATCAACTCCACTTTCTACCAAAGCATCAACTGGCACAAGTAATGCATATTCATTCTAACTCAACATTGAACAACTAAAATACTAAACAATTACGATCAAAACCAATTCACTATAAAATAGCATAATACTTACGAGTTTGAACTGCTGCAATCGCGTCACCTGCTGGGATATAATGAACAGTTCCAGTCACGTTGTGAAGATCTGAGATCAGTCGTTGGGACAGAGTTGCACTCAATACTGTCGTGTTCATGAAAGGGTCATCCACAAATAAGGCTGAAAGAAATATTGTTAATTATACTATACATCACATTTTTGTTATATAACATTTTATTTTAAAACCTACACTGTCGTTTGATATATGCATCAACATTATATTTTATGATATTGTGCAACATAATATTCAATAGCTTATTCGCGGTAAAGTATAGTTTATTGCTTATATTTACTAATAATAAACTAAGCAACAACTTCTTAAGGAATAAAGCGATTTAGTTTTCGCAGTATAAATCAATGAAATATCAGTATTCCCATAAAGTATAAACTTAAAATTACTTACACTAAAATACTTAACATAAAAAATGAGAAATTTGATGACACATTTAATGACGTTTAAATGACAGATATATAACTAGATGAATGTTATTGATGTTTATGTGAAATTAATTTTAATATGTTAATAAAAAATAGGCGTGTATTTTATCTATTAACAAGTAAAGTTTATTCTAATTGCACACACGCATTCCATAATTTTTCATAAAATATTCTTAAATCTAATTTATTTAGTAAAACGTATGAGTGCTTTATCATGGAATTCGTGAAGTACAAGTAAAATAAAACAAGTATATCTATATATGAACTACATTTATTTATACATAACGATAATTTATAGTATTTTGTATTATGTACATTATGAAATAATTAAAGAATCAGTAATTATTATACAATAAACAATATCTACTAAATATTTTTGTACATCTGCTGATCAGAAAGACATTTTATTTAAAATTATGTATTAAGTTATTATTATTATACATATATATTTAAAAATATTGAGTAAGTATATTATTAATCTCCAAAAAATATTAAATAATTGTATTTTGAGTTATCATAATCATGAAATACATGAAATATATATGTATATAAATTTAATTAGAAATTACAAAATATTTCAAACATTTACAAAATTCCTTCTTAATATTTCGTATTAATCATGTACAGTTATTATAATTCTTTTATATAAAACCGCATTATTAACAACTATAGATAAAGCTAACCAAACCTTTAAGAAAGAAATAATAATAAAGCACAAATGAAAGTTATAGGGGAGGCTACATCCTTCTAGTCGTCATGTGTTTTAAAACAGCACGATAGTAAGTTAGTAATATCTCTAAAAATACTTTGGCAAATATGATACGAAGTATAGTATTATAGAGCTAGAATTAACATTATATAACTCTTTATATTGACGTCATTATAATAAATATGCCCTTTTAGTTTTGTTTATTATTTTAAAATGACAAATTAAAATTATTTAAATCAATGCAAGGGAAATACATTTAAAACACATTTTAATGAGGTATACATTTTAACTTGATCGATCAAAGTTATGACAGTGAGGAGATCAATAACATATAATTTGGTATAAATTCAAATTCAAAAACTTTTTAAAATAATTTTAAGGGATCGCATTATGTTAATTTATTTACATATGCAGTAAAATTGTTACAAAAGTTTGATGTTTATTTTAAACGTAACGTTATCGCATCAATGCATCTATGCACCTATGCATCAATTGATGTATGTAGTAAATAATAGATATTTTGTGTACTTATTTCACAATGTCCCAAAAGTTAACGTCGTCTGTTTTATATGTACTATGTTTTATTGTACTACTAGTCATCGAAGACTCATCTGAAGTTGGTAAATTCAAGAGGTCTAACTCAGTGTGACAGAACTTAAAAATATACCATTATCTGTGACAATACGTTTTTTTCCCAAAATGAGCTATTTTTCACGTTTAAATTTAATGAAGTTTCAATAGTTACGAAAAGATATCACTTAAAATCTGAAATGTGTCTTTTAGACGTGCAAGAATGTTCCAGAACGTTTACAATTTTATAATTGTTATGATTATAGTTTGATTATTTATCTAAATACTATGTATTTCATTACTTTATAATATTTATAACCAGTCGACTTGCGATTCAATGTATAAGAAGTCAACAATAACTATTTTTATCGATATGTAAAACTTTTGTTTTTAAATCCACATTTAGCCATATTTTCTTTTAAAAAAACTATGGATTTCACTCTGGTTGATAGTTACATATTTTTTAATTGAGTATAGAAACTAATCAATATATTTAAAATTGAACAATAAAAGTTACAAAAGCAAAAAATATTTAAAATATATAATTGAAATTTATAGTCTGAAATATTAATAATAAGAAATATATATTCATTAAATACATACAACAATATAATAAATGTGTGATTTATTCATAATTAGTAAGTCAGATAAATCAGATTGTTTTTAGATTTTTTTAAAATTGTTTTACCTTTTGATGAAAAACACTTATTTTTGCACCCTCTCAGAACATTGAATGTTTTACAACGACTTTTTTTTAGGCTATTCTGCCATTTAAATAAATCGCATAAATTCATAACAAGATTACAACCTTAGTTTTATGTGCTCAATTAATGTGCTCATTGTTATTTCTATTAGTAAATAAATATGTATAATAAAACATAATTTTGTGAAATCAATCTTAATTTGATCGATTTTATTATCTTCTAATGATCATATCGCATAAATTAATTATCGATTATTATTTTATTATTATATTATTATTATTATTCATATGGAATTTATTTTGACAGTAACGAATACACAGAATAGTTTGTCTGCAGTCTCATTATACAAAATAATCAATTACAGTATCTACTTTAAATACGTATATTACGATAATGTAGCATTTTTAATTTAAAACTACAATATGACTATGTAACTATTTCTGTATATTTTCAGACATTGTATATAGTTCACTCTTCGTACAATTTAACTACAACAACAATTTTAATTAATACTCCTCTGACAAAAGTTTTGCATATATTATTTATTCAGTAGAGGTTAATTTTTAGTTTAATAATATAGTAAAAGTGAAATATCAACTGCACTAAATTCTGATGTTCCTGTCTTTCAGCCTTATCTTATTGATTGATGTTCCTGTCTTTCAGCGAAGCATTTTTGCATTTATTTTAGTCTATCAATTTTAAAGGTAGTGGTTTATTTAATATTAATTATATTTTATTTATTTCATAGTTCTGACTATATTAAACTTCTCTAAAACTATCCCGCCACATTAAATTAAAAACCTAAAATTAATCAACATTTTAACCCTTTGTACTTGGACATATTTTGTAGGGTTTGCTACGTGGAGGGGATATTTTACCCCCCATCTGGAAAAACAAACTTCCTATCATCTGATTAAGCTGGAATTTGGTATACAGATACCTTCTAAAGACTTGTCGCGCTAATTTAGGAAAATAATCATATATGTTATATGTTAACACATATGCTATAACTTTTGATCAATGCAACCAATTGACTTGATTATTTTTGCTTTTGATTCCAGATCACAATAACTATATTTGTTTCTTATATTTTTTAATTATTCTACTTAAATAAATAAGCCATAAGTACTATAAATGCTATATGAGTTTTATTTTTATTTCTTGTTATTTTAATAACTAAATAAAAAATTATATGTATATAATTTACATAAACTTATTTTTTCTATTAATGTGGAAAGTTTCAGCTCCTATTATCATCGGAAAGTAAGAAAACCCAGGGCAATCTTAAAATTGGATAATGCCAACAAAACATAATGAACAAAATCAGAAGAGATGATAAACGAACGACAAAATCATCTGTCCGCCAGGGAGAAATAATGAACACTGCTGGGATTCGAACCTGGTATCTTAACACTCAAACATTAGCGCCTTAATAAACAAGGCTATCTCAACTTATAAAATACGTAACAACTTTTTATAATTTAAATAGATTAATTGTTTGGCGGTCGTTTTCCTCAGCATTATTAACTTATTGTCTTAAATTTAGATAAAAATCCGAAAGGAAAACTTCACAGGGAGAATAACCTATTTTCAAGGTCGGCAACATAAATAGTAGCTCAGATAAACACACACGTGAAATTTAATGGAAAATAAATTAGCTAAAATTTATTTAATTTGTTTATTTAAAAGGACACGTTATGAAGGTATATTCGACTTTCTAAAACTGTGGTAGTTTGTTTGTTTAAAACATACAATATACTATAAATACTAAGCGTCTTTTAAATTCGTCATGATTGTTTAACTTGGCTACTTTTGTATTCAATTCACAAATTTGAATGTTATCTCGTGTGAACGTTATCGAGAATTTTGGTTGCTAATTGCACCATCGTATTACATATGTAAAATATTTATATTAATAATTATTATTAAAAAATGCATTAAAAAATTTTTTTAAATTATATTGAACCCCTTCAATGTTTCATCTAATTTTGATATTTCATTATTTTGTTTATATTTCAACTGATTCTTACATTCATACTAGGAAACAAATATGTAATTTAACGATTATGCTTTTATTTGTATTAGAAAGATAAATCACACAGAAACTGTGATTTCAGGTAAATTATTTGTATTTTTAAGATAGACGTTATTACATATGACATTTATTATAATACTATACTAATAATGATTATTATAAATCTATCTTATATTATTACGATAATATTTGCAAAAATTTTTACGCTCATTTATTATTTTTTCTAAATCTCATAACTCAATTTTTTGTAACATTTATTAACAATAATATATTATAATAATAAGATATTTATTAACATTTAGCTACTTCATCTTTAAAAAAACATGTTTTCCTTTTGTTCTTCATAACAATAATTTTTTCTGTTCATGTACATAATTCATTGAGAATTACAAATGAACGCATATACTTTATCATTGCGCTTCTAATTAGACCAAGTTATATATGAAGCTATTAATATATGATACAGTTTCAATACGATTATCATAAAATAATAAATATTTAATGTTGTTAAGGAACTAGCTTGATTTGTGTAATATCGTTTTGAACACGTTTGCTAATTATTTATCATGCATATAATTTCATAACAATTAGGCTAATAATATTTCGTTGAAAGCAATTGTGTACTAAACGTTATTACAGAATTTTAGAATTACACTGCTTTAATGTTCAAAAATGTACGTCCTTTTTAATGTAAGTAAAATGTATGGATAAGTTTGGGCAAATTGAAGTTTCATAATGTTATAAAAATAAAAACAAAATGTTTCGATAATAACTTCAGTATAATAAATGTTTGACTTTACGTCGTATTCATATTATAAAACAATAATTAATGAGTTTTATGAGGTTCAAACAAATTCAAATTACTTATAACAATTTAAATTCGTTAACAACCAACTATATTATATTATTACATATTATAATGATATTTAAATGTATCACATATATTTATGTATTACGATATTTAGCCAAAATTATATAAAACAATTTATTAAATGTGATTTCCTAATCTATGCCAAAAACAATGTTATCACTTTCTAAACACATTGGATGTTGAGGCCCATCCTACATCTCTATTGATTTTCGGTCTGACTTTTCGGATCCTTTTCGCAATACTGACTATCCCGTTGTAATAATATTTAATATTATAATATAAGCTAATTGATTGTTAATTAATGTTTTAATTGTTATAAGTAATTTGAATTTGTTTGAACTGCATTATACTCATATATTATTATTTTATAATATGAATACCACGTAAAGTCGAACATTTATTACATTTATTACACTGAAGTTATTATCGAAGCATTTTGTTTTTATTTTTATAATATACAACCTCTAATAAATCAATATTTGTAATGATTCCTATTGATAGAAAATGCATTTCCAATCCAATACATTTGTCACATTTTAGTTTAAATAAACTTTAGCAACTATAATAACCCCCCACCCCCCCCGAAATCGTAATCTAAATACAATAAATTGACATGTCGAATGATTAAAGCAAACAGCAACTAATTTCATCTGCGATTACAGGTGAAAGAATTAGAAAATATTAATCAATTAAAATATACAATGGATATTTTTTAGATGAATAATAATGTTTCACGTTCCAATAGATTTTATGAAATATGTCAGAAAACGTAACGGCATTAATGGTCGGTAACCAAATAAGCAAAAATGTATTTTAATTTTCTCAAATAATACAATGCACATTATATTTTATAACGCTATATATTTAACATTAAATATAGCATTGATTTATTTATTAAATATTTTAGTTCATGGTTTTTTGAATAATATTTACTTGGTCCATGTTGAACATATATTATCATTAAACAATTTTATATATCATTACTATTTATCACATCATTAATTATTTTTAATTCAAATATTGTTTTCAAAAGTTTTGTCAGTATATTTCACATAAACTAAAAATATTTAAAATACTAAAAAATACGTATTTAAAAAAAATAATAACTCAGTATTCAAAATAGAAAATCACATAATATTTCCAGCAAAAAAACCATGGCAACCTTTCATAGACAACATTTGCAACGACGTTAGCAGAAAAAAAATTATTATTATTTTTAATAATTTTGATATTTATTGTGAGAAATGGAACGCCTGCTCATCCAATGATCGATGTAAACATCCCGCTGAGTGTTCCTCCCCCTACGCATAACTTCACAAAATTACATTTTGGAGGTTTCACGGATGTGACTTTTTAATATTTTCCCGAAGGTGTATATTGTCAGAATTGTTTTGCCTTGGCCGCTTATTTATCGATTAGGTTGTTGTTTATCTTTTGTCATGGTTAGGCTCATAACATATAATACCCTCTTTCTATTGAATGTTCTCTGTACTTTATTTTTTATATAGATTATTTTTTTCATTCAACTACTTTGTAAAATTCTCTTTAACCTACATTTTTAGATAGATGTTTAATTTACATACCATGTTTGCTTGCTACAGCGATTTCGGAAATAGTACATAATTATTTTAAAATTTAATTTTAAACTCATTTCTTCACCTTCCTCATATATTTTTAATATGATTTTTTTTTAATTGCTTAACAGTAATTGTATTTGTTTATAAGCAATCGCAAGATGATCGCGATCGTTACCAAAAAATTGTGGATTGTAAATATTTTTTATATAAATATGATATTAGATATTAAACATATCACATTTCATGAGTGTTTTGTAGAAATAAGAAGATTAATTAGATAGTGCAAACAACATCTCAAAATATAAACGTATTATGCGTTTTAACGCAAATTGTCTGTGACTGTGGTGTACTCATCACGCAAGAGCACCCCAACTATAGAAAGGGTCATCATATAAACTCTAATATATACATTTATATATTTATTTGAGTTTTCACGTATATGTAAGTAAGTAGCTCATACATGGAAACTTATTTTTCTGATCTTAGTTTTTTATACCACAATAAAAAGCGATTTTTACTATTAATAATAAACATTATTGATATATATTGTATATCTTGTATTATTATTTATTGTTTTAATAATGATAATTAAAAAGACAACACTATGCGTTTAATAATTTAGTACTTTACTAAATAAAATGATAAAAAAAGTACATACTAAAGTATAATTGCATTATTTTAAGTTAATTTTTTTGTTAGAGGGTTGATATGTTGCCATTAACGACGCATATTAATTTATTTGCTACATATTTACTAATTAAAACAAAATGTAGAATTTATTTAATCAATTGAGAATTAAATTTAACAACTAATAGAAGCTTTCTTATAATAAATAAAAAAATAATAATTCTGGAATTTTTTAAACTCAAAGTGTACTGCGATTATTTTATTTATATCATCTTATTATAGAAATTTTTTATTTATTCTGGAGCTTTTACAACTTCAAATAACAACTATATATAAGCTATCCACAACAATAAATATCTATCTATGAAAGGTGTAGCTGCAACATTGGAAGTTGGTTAAAATACAATACAATTCTATAATATAAATAATTTATAATAATTAAGTACTCTTTGTACATGTTGAGTTTCAAATATATATATATCAACTATATGATTTTAAACTGAGTTCATATGAGTTTCAGGGTAAAACATGTTAACCGGTCAGATGGATTGTTTCAATTTCCTCCTTCTAAAATATCTAATTCTGCATGTTGTTCAACATCACAGTCTTCATATAATAGATACTAAAATAAATTACTAAATTGTTTTTAATTAAATGTAGGCCGAAATCCTTTTATATGATTGCGATGATGAAACCCTATGGATATTTATTGATACTTATTGTGAATTTTAAATATTCTTCCCAGTTACATGTATATTTTATTTTCCCTTACTCATTAGCAAACTTTGTTGTAACCTCTTTCTGGATTTCTTTGTGTGATCATTTATTCTACGGTTAATTACTGCTTTTCGATTAATTTGTATCTCAAATTATTTTATGTCGTTTATGCTTGAATATATAAGGTTAAAATAATGGTTGAATTCAATTTTCTTACGCTCGGTAGATAGCATTATAAGAGAAATTTGTTTAAATGTTATTTAAATTAATGTATACGAAAGATTAAAACACTTACCTATATGAACATCAGACTTTACTGCAAGTGGCCACAAATATATTAAAAATAAGCATACATTATGACATCCCATTTTATGTAACAATTTACAGTTAGAGAATAAATTATTTGTATAAATTCTAAACTTGTTTGTTTTAACTTACATTTTACCTTCAATAATTATATATTTTTCAATGTTATTGCCTTATCCAATCAGAATTTGCCAATGAAATGTAGACATTTTCTAACTCAAAGAAACCATTGGAACGTAGTAAATTAATTTTCATATTATTGTTGATATTTAAACTTAACTATTTTGATTAAACAATATTATTTGGAGAACAACTATTTAAATGATTTCATGTTACACAATGTTTCAGCATTCATGATGATTAATAGTCAGACTCGAAATATGTTTTGCTACTTTTCACAAACTACAATAGTTCAATCATGGCTTCCCTAATTTTACTTTAGCATCATAGCTCAATTTATTTGCTAAAACATACGATCAAAACAACTTGTTATACATGATAAAATAAGCCTTAAATTTATAGTATTGTATTTGTGAATAAAATGAATGGCCTATTATAAAAGAATGTTGCCATTAATTACTGATCATCGAAAAGTGTACCCCTTATTTCAACATAACAATAAAAACACTAATCATTAATATAACAATATAAACGGTAGGCCTATGTCGCGATAACTATCAATAACGTATCAATTATCAATCCATACAGTTTGAGTGAAATCGTGGTAGATCCTGGAGATGCTTGTTGACTTTTTTGGCGTGATCTATACTTATAATTAATGTCTAAACAGAGATATTCAAAATAAATGTGAAAAAATGTATTCAATATTTTACAATATAATATCACATCTATATGGCAACCGTCAGTCAGTCCAGAGTTTGGGGACATTAACGCCAAAGAAAATCTGCCGCACGATCCACTATAAAATTTGCAACCCCTTATTCCAGCGGTTAAATGTAGTAAACTGTGTGTTATCGTTATCATTCAAACATTATTGAAATAATTGTTCTTTTATTAAAAAAAACTAAACTAATGTTTCCATGTATAGTATTTTAGCTAACTTATATTGATGGTAGTGACTAAATGTTTTTTATATCTCTAAAACTTTGATCCCAAAAATATATTGATATTTATAGTTACACGTGTGCAAGTTTTGCGAAAGATTTTTTACAAAGGGTTTCATATAAAATTTAATTGAAGTCATTATATATTATTCCTAACATCAATCAATGTCCACTCTGAAATTCTCTATATATTTTTGTCCAGTCTATTATCTAGATTTTACATTTTGACTAATTTGGCTTTGGTTTTATATTTCCGTTATTAAAATTGTCCACGAAACCATATGCTTTAATAACGGAAAATACTTTTTCAAAGTTTTCACAATTTGTCATACAAATTTTATAAATGTAATTAACTTTTCAGGTAATTTTTTAACACAAATGACAATTTTGAAATACTAATTATAATGTACATATGGGCTACAGTATAGCAGTCTTATAAGAAACATAAATAAATCATAATTCCTAACCTTTTTTCTATGATTATTGTCATGGTTGTCTTCAGTTTCCAATCGCATATATGCCGAACGCCGAATGTAACATGTGGTATATCTATACATTTATAAATTGTTCAAAATCTTCTATTGAATCCACATTTTCCGAATATTACCATATCGGTGTTATTCCCGCCTTGTTTGTATGTAATATCGATCACATAGATTGATTGCAGACTGTTCAACAGTCTGGCTACTAAAAGAGTACACGTATGTTGCATTTTTCATTGTGGTTAATCTTGTTGGATAGCAACATGGGGCCGAGCATTGTCTTGGATTTAATCACATGTTTTCAGGAAGAATGGGTACATATATACACAAGATTGAGGACGCAAGAAGTGTTTTTAGAGGGTAATAAATAGAGCGTATTCACCCAAATATATCGTTTAATTTATTCTTGAAACAATTAAAAAAACAATACAACAACCTTTTTATGACGCAACCACATCATCACCTCGTACTTGCTTTCCATATTGGTCCTTTTAGAAGTTTGCTAATAACTAAAACTTGATTATATAATTTGTTCTGGTTTACACAAAGGGATGAGGTGAATGATTCACTCTTCCCTACGCACCTCGTCATTGCTATGAAGATTACATTTATTAAAAGTACCTTTTTACCATTGCTTTTCAATTTCAAAAGTAAAACATAAGAACTAATCAATAAATCTTCATTGATTCAATATAATGAGATTAATTTAAATGAAGTAAACGTTATTAAATAAATATTATATATTGTGGTGCACTTTAGTGGTATTATTATAAGCGCCAAATATTGCATCAACATCATTCATGATAAGTAATGGCCTTTATTGTATATACGTACGACTTTTGTTAATTTATGCGCAAGAACACGTATTGTATACTGCACTATAGAAGAATAAAAATCTTGTAGGCCTATACACAATTTATTGATTATTATGAAATATAAAAAATAGTTAAAATTATTTATAAATCTTTCACAGCGTTTATACTAAGCTATTTTACATAATTATGTTCTTTTAAATATAGAATAGAAAACTTTGTATTTTATAATCTTTGTAAAATTATATATTCATACTTAATAATTGTATTATTATATAACAACTAAAATATTGAACGTTTCCATATCTAAAAGGGAAATTAATTTTATCCGCCCTTATCAATTATGAAAATGTATACAAGTATTTTTTACATTTCTTATTATAGAATTTACAAAAGAATTTAAACATATTTTTAACTTGTATTTTAAAAAACGTCCAAATGGCGTAAACAATATTTTCACCGTTGTTCTGCGATATTGATTGATTGATATCGCTGAGTGATTAATTGTCATTGATGATTTCATGAGTAAGGTAATATAGCGTGTGGCAGAAGTTATAATCAGGCGGACTTCACGTCTTGTTAATTTAACCTTTACAAAGAGAATTGATACAAATCTCAAATAAATATTTACTGAGGTGCTTAATGACGAGAGATTTGTAAACGCTATTAAATTCTTTAATTTTAAATTTAACGATTTATAAAAAGCGACATGCATGTGAAACTTTATTGTTCTGAAGAAATCCCCTTTGAGTTGAGGGAAATAAATGCAAGGAAGCGTTTATTTTCTGACTACCATTGAGACTTGTTTTCTGCAATGTTCGCAAATACAGGATGTTTTTTAAATTACATTACAGTTAGATTTATTGGTCTCACTTTTTCTTTTTAACTGTTTTTGAACTTACTGCTTAAGTTGTGGAAATTCTTCTTTTATAAAGAGTGAAAATTCCAAATTGTAATGATTAAATTATCTGCAACGAATGCCAATTTTCCACAGAATAAATAAAAATATATGTAAAATTAAAGTTTATTTCATAAATATTTTGAATTCAATAAATTGATATAATTAACATCCAATTAATAAACTGAATTATTGTTTAATTATTAATTAAAATTAGTAATCTATTATTTGCAATATACATATTTTGAATATATGTTTTTAAATATTTACTAGTAATTTATGTATGATTAAAACAATAATAATTTACTAATTTTAATTAATTATATTGTTGCGTATTTCCTTCATGACGTATTTATCAGTTTACTTTGCTTAAACCCTTGTACGCGTTTACGTATTGTATATTTGAAAATAATATTTGTATTAAGAACTCAAATTTTGCTTGACTTTACTCAATAATTCATTAAAACACTCAAAAAATATTTCCTCTATAATTAAAAAAAAGGGTGTAGAATTGATAACTTACATACTAAGCGAAATATTTGCAGTTTAATATGAAACACATGTAGAGAATGGAATCACATTGGAAATGAGAACGGTCGGGTGTTTTTAGTTTATTCCCATATTTTTTTAATAATACGAATGCCAAACACGATTAAAATTCATGGATATATAGAGAAATAATGAAAGCATAATATGTTTAAACAATTTAATTAATTTTTGTTATTTAGACTCGTCCAATAGCTAAAAAATGTTTAAAAAAGTAACCTATTTTAATACGTTGATTCTCTCTCTATTGTAGGTTTTTCTTATTTTTCGTATCACACATTTTTTTGGTTTAGAAGGAAAACAAAATAAAATAGAAATTCAACACTGAAATTAATATAATAAAATATGAAATGTTCACATTGAACATAAAAAAAGAATAATTATAACGATACGTTCTTTACAAATAAGTATTAACTATAATTATTTCTAAAATTTCCATCCAGTTGGGATGAATGATGTTTCCATAAAATGTATAAGATAGAGTTACAAAATATTATATTATTAATTAAATTAGATTAGCAATAACAATACAAAAATCGAGATATAATAGAAGCAGGAGCTAAAGATTTCATGATAATTTAATTTGGTCAATATTTTGTGTCGGCATAATATAAAGAAGTGGAGCCTTAGTTTCTTTCTTTATAATAATTTAAACAACAACTAGTTACAAAAATATATAAAGTGGAATAAATTGAGTACAACAAGTCAAACAACATATTATATAAACAATTAACATAACAATTAATAAATAAGAATATTAACATATAAAAGAAAAAAGGGAAAATATAAATGGCATGCAAACAGTATTTATAACAGATAAGTAATAGAATAGGAACAAAACTGCATTATGTACAATATATGTATCAATGAAATGTTTTGTATCGGTTACATCAGTAGACGTGGCTATATATATGTTTCTGGTGATGGGGTTCTGTACCTAAAGTGATGTGCTTAAATAAGGTTAAGAGTATTGTTATTTATTTTTTATTTGTTCGAGGTAAAACGAATCTGACAAACTATATATATATACTATATGTACGTTTACTTTACTAACACATGGATATCACGATACTAATTTCTCAACTAAAAGATGTCGCTTATCTAATTTCGATGTCCCTCGTTAGTTTCTCATATATTGTTAATTTTTTCTCTTTTTTCTAAAACTATGGGAATGACTGGTTTGATAAATTAGATAACAAGAATGTATAAAACAATTTTATAATACAATATATGAGCCGAGCTCAAATTGCATGGTTGTTTAAATTAGACAATACTATTTTTTCGATAGTTATAAATAAATAGAATAGGCACTGATGCTATTAGATAACTCAACTCAATTAAAGAGAAACCAAAATGTAATATATCCCCATATTTCGAGTTCAAACCTCCTCATCAATGAAATGGGGAATAAAGAAAACTATAATGTCATAATGACGAATTAATAATAAAAGCGGGACAAAATTAATCAATGTTGAGAACAAAGATCATTGATTTGTTGCGCGATAGTGCGAAAAAGACACTATACGGGCGGGTGTCGCGGTATATGATGAATACAGTTCATTTGAAGAGAAAATATAAATAAACCTAGGACATATTACATTCAAATACATAAGTAGATATGATATATATATATACATTATAGATAATACCTTTCTATATGTAAAAAATAAAAAATGATAAACTAATATTAGCGTAATAAAGAAACGTTATGGTTATTGAAACTCTATTTTTTAAATATTGGAGGTTCACAAGCCCAAAGCACTATTAGATTATGTACTCTATTATATTATAGTACTTTCTTTATAAGCTATTCCTTCACCCAATTATGATTTAAGTTTAATTTTTGTTATTGACTACTTTTTAACATATTTAAAATATTTGCACCTATGCTCTCTATTTTGCAGTCTTGCATTGTTTATCTACATGCATGGTCAACATGGTCAACATGATTAATTTTATTGAATAATTAAATGAATAAATATGTATATATGCACCAATTTGTCTTTTGGATACCATATAAAGGGAAACGAGTTCTGGTTGTTAAAGCTCTGATGTACAATAAACAATAGAATAAAATAGAACTAAAATAAAAAATATACTATAGTAATATAATAATATATAATAATTATTGGCTAATTAATTATTGGAGGTAAATCAATTTTAATACGATTACTATTGAGAATCAAAGAATTGATTATTGATTGTTTATTAATTGTAAAAAAATTCAATAACGCAACACAACATTTCAAACACGATTTATTTATTTTATAAAAAGTAATTTTTTTATTTATTTAGTGACGACAAAGTGGTATATTTTCATTATGGTACAGTCATGCTACCATGATTATGCTGTAGCAGCCTACACGTCGCTTTGCTGGTGAAATTGCTTTCATTTAATATTCAAAGCTTGATAGCTCTCCCAGATATTAGTAGTATCTATTAGTAGTATAGTATCATCTCATGATTTAAATAGCGCAATACTTCTCCTTCATAAATCATAATTTAATTTAACATTTTTTGTAATAAAGAGATATTTTCTCATTTGTAATTTATGCAGTTAATGATATATGGCTAATTAAGTAAGTATGCGCTCAAATTGTTCAGTGCGGTCATTATTTAATGAATTATATAATACAATATACAAAGTTTCAGAATTCAGTATTATGAGCAACATTTAATTTTAAATTAATTGTACTGTATTGCTGTTACCGTGTTTGCAACATTTTATCGTATGAATTTCAAGAGATTACCATGTTTTCATCATCATTGAATATATTAATTTCTAGAGAAAAAAATGAGTTTTTTTCGAAACTTATGCAGAAACTAATGAATATAACTAATTATTAAATTATGTTCCTGAGTTGCGCAACGGAAACATGATTTAGTTAGTTGAATTACGCAATATTCAGTATGGATGCATAAGGTATTGTGAGCAGAAAGTTATTCTTGATTGCTTGTGTTGTGTTGCACTTAATCATGCATTGATTAATCGGCTTTATCACCGCACTATAACTTAATAATTACGATTAAGATGTAATAATATAGAGTATGGATGACTTCATTGGACGGGAAACAAAAATCCTACTCATTTGCTATATATATATAGGGATCATTTGGACTGACAAAACATATTTTATAAAAAAGCGGCAGTTTTGTTATGATTTTGTGGATTCTGTCGATTTTGTCGTAGGTAACATATATTATGCCATCATAATATATCAAAATATTCTCAATGCGTACATTTAAATAAATAAAGTATTCTACAAAATCATTTCAGCTTTTACAAACTTTTTCATCCAATCTATAATCTATAAAAATAATCTGTATAATTGAATATAATTCTTACGAAATTATCAGTTTTATTAAATATAAATATTTAAATTGTCTTTTCATCTAGATTGTGTCTTAAACATGTAATCTCATTTTAAAATACCCTCGAGGAGGAGGTTTTAAGAGATGGGCGCTGTAATATCGATTTCGGGATTTATGTATTTTGGATTTCGAGATTTATTAAAATGGTTTAAAATTATTGTTAGTTTCCAATTGGGAACGATTTGAGAATACAATAAATACGCTAAATTTTAAAAAAGCGCATTTAATTGTCAAATGAGATAAACAAAGCGTCGAAAAAAAATTATACAAATTATAACGAAGGACGTTATAAAGGAGTAAAATATTTATTACTTAACAGTCACTTGGTATGACATACTTGCTTTATCAAGACAAATGTGCAATACTAAGATATTGCACATAAAGTTATTGAAATTTTTTTTCCTGATTGTTTCAAATAAATGGTTTTATTAATTAAATAAAAGAATATATACAATATAATAATATAAAGTGTCCCAAAAACAACATACCGGTAGTTTTTTAGTTTATGTTTTAAACTTACCATAACATAAAAAGCGGCTTAATAAAGATATGATTTGCACTTTTTTCTTCATTAAATTTAGTTAGAATACTATTTGCCATTGAAAGTAGTACCATATAATATATGAGATAATTATAGATTTATTCTGCGACCTGTCATACAAGATATTTTATCGATTAATGCAATATAGTTATGTGAAATATTTAAAGTATATCTAATCATTTCTAAATTTTTTTAAAGTTAAAATAAATTGTAAATACTAATATCAACAATCCAAACATTAATTAAATTCTAGAATCAATCATGTGTTTCTATTCTAACATCACATACATCTTCAGAGATAAGCAATGATTTCTTCTTCTTACTCCACTTCAAAGTATTTTAAACACTTTCGCTCGCTCGCATAATTAAACGACTTCCTAAATTCAGCACCAACATAATATGGATATATTTCGGATATTATCCGAAGTCCTCTCTATAAGCTTCACTGGCTTCCACAAACATATGGCTGACCATAGGGTTCAGTGTGGAAATCTTTAAGATTTCCAATTTAAATGAGGTTTACCTGGCAAATCTCTAAGATTTACTATTTAAACGAGGTATACCTTGCAGACCTCGACGTCTGCAAGGTTTACCTGGCAAATCTCTAAGATTTACAATTTAAA
>JAUZND010053042.1:0-19187 GCA_034780555.1 Coelogynopora nodosa | reverse complement strand
CACACCACTCCTTCTCTTCTCTTCTCATCCACGCCACACCACTCCTTCTCTTCTCATCTCATCCACGCCACACCACTCCTTCTCTTCTCATCTCATCCACGCCACACCACTCCTTCTCTTCTCTTCTCATCCACGTCAACGCCACACCAGACCACTCACATTGACAACGCGGCAGCTGGCCACACTCCCTCATCTCTCGTTTGGCGCCATCGCACCGCTCCCCAGCCACGGCCAGACAACTCCGCAGCCGCTCCTGGCGCCCGCCCACCCCACAAGTGGCTGAGCACTCGCCCCACTGCGACCAGGCGGACCAGCGACCTCCTCTACTCCCGGGACATCCGGTGTCCTCACAGCTGTTGATCTATTTGGAACCGCCCGCGCACCAACGACCTCCGTGGCTGGGGTTGGGCTCGGAGCAGGTGCGCTCCCGTGATCGCAGACCAGGGCCGCATGTGCGTGAGCAGGTGGTCCAGGAGGACCAGTTGGACCACTCGCCGTTGACTGGAATAGTGAGATTAATGGTAATAGTAATGATGACAATATAAATAGTGATTAATTAGAGAAAACACAAGGGGCTATGGCAGAAGAGAATAAACTCTGATTTTATACATTATTTGTAGTTTTAAAATATTAAGACATATGTTCCTGAAGATATAAAAATACGACATTTGATATTTCGAAACGTATTTGACGATTCTTTATTTTAATTAAAAATGACAGAGAAATCTTCTGACAAGAACTCTTTCTTTTAACAACATTTTTAAACTTAACTAAATTTGTTTCATCGGTATTGTCATCAGACAATCAATGAATGGTACTTTTAATTAAAATTGAGTTTTCCTTTGTTGTGAATCACATTATTTTATGAAAAATTATAATACCGCAGAAATAGACAATATGTGTTATTGTAAAAATTCTATACTGAATGTTCTTTTATTGAATAAAATATATTAACAATTAAAACAGATTAAATATCTTTAATTTTATATTTTTTCAAATCGATAAATTTTGCAAAATTAAATATTAGTCACAGTGATAATTACATAATAGTTAACTATACCTATATTTACAATAATACTGTTATACAAAGATAAGTGTGCTGTATCTAACTATAAATAGAGAAATAAAAAGAAAAATAAACACGTGAAATCAACTAAACCAACTAAATACTGATAAAAAGACTTATAAGATAAAAATACACTACACTAGACTGAACATGGTGAACTATAGGAGACCTGTGAAGTATAGGAGACCTGCAAACTATAGAATACCTATGAACTATAGGAAACCTGTGAACTATAGAAGACCTGTTAACTATATGAATCCTGTGAACTGTAAGAGACATGTGAACTATAGGAGACCTGGCTTGAGAATAAAGAATACACAGACAGACAAGAAAAAGAGGACGAGAGATACATTTTTATAATATGTAATATATGTAATATATTTATATATATTCTCTAATGATATATACATGAATATGAATTTCGTATCCACTGGATAAACTTCCATTAATATTGAAGGTCAATGAATTTGAGCACGTTCTGAAAAAGGGTTTTTCTCAATTGCAATATTTATTATTAAAAAAGATTGTAATTTACAACAATTGTTAGTAAACTAAGCTTTCTGTACTAGTGTCACCGACAGGCGGGATTACTATGACGCAGGATGTACATGAACCTTCTGATTAATCAATTCTATTGTCAGTATATATTAATTACTACAATTTGTTCCATTCTTGTTCGTTAAATCCATGAAGAAGAAGCCCTAGTTGATACATTTAATTGATGTTCTCTATTCCACCCACGTGAATAGAGTGGGTGTGAAGGCGACAGTTTCACAATTAGTCAAAATATGTATATTTATTTCTTACAATATATAATTGCTATAATAACTCAAGATAAAGCAAATCGCAAAAATTCACAATCGCAAAAATTCACAATCGCAATATATATTAAACAATTTTTCGTATGTCGATGTAAAATTAGAACTTTTTTACCTTTATAATAGGAATCTCATTTATTTTGAATTATAAAGATTTTAGTTTACATAACAAATGTTTATGAGACATACATATACGTATATATGTTTACGAAAAGTGTTTAATATTACTAAGAAACTTCATAGAAACTTAATGGAATCTTCATAGAAACGTCATAGAAACTTCATAGAAACTTCATAGAAACTTTACAGAAACCTAGAAACTTCAATAGAAACTTCATGGAAACTTCATAGAAACTTCAACAGAAACTTCATGGAAACTTCATAGAAACTTCATAGAAACTTCATAGAAACTTCATAGAAACGTTATAGAAACTTTATAGAAACTTCAATAGAAACTTCATGGAAACTTCATAGAAACTTCATAGAAACTTCATAGAAACTTTATAGAAACTTCAATCGAAACTTCATGGAAACTTCATAGAAACTTCATAGAAACTTCATGGAAACTTCATTATAGAAACGTTATAGAAACTTCATAGAAACTTCATAGAAACTTCATAGAAACGTCATAGAAACTTCATAGAAACTTCATGGAAACTTCATAGAAACGTCATAGAAACTTCATAGAAACTTCATAGAAACTTCATAGAAACTTCATAGAAAGCTAAAGACTAATGTTTCTGAACATCAACAATTATTGAAATAAAATTCATGAAAGGAACACGAAAAACGTGAATAAGTGTGATATATGTTGTATGAATATATTTAAAACAATTTGAATGTTTGAAACGGTTATGGGTTTTAACGTATGTGTTTTGTTATACTTGTTTATGTGTTCGATCAATATAGATTAAACAAGTATTGCTTTTGATTACTATTTTTTATTGTTATAATTAATGAAAATAGTGCAGGACATGTTAAAATAGGGAACACATTTTAATAATTATTTTCTATAAAAAATCAATAAACAATAGTTAAATGAAAAATTATTCAATTAACATAATTATACATGAAATAATAAAAGTTGTTTTTTACTTTTAAGATTCTCGCGCGACATGAAAATAGAAACATAATGTCAATATTCACACTCGTAACAATAATAATTTTAATAATAATAATAACAACATTTATTTAAGAATGATTAACTGAATATATATATAATATATTTTGTCAATTTAAAATAAAACAAGAGTGGTTTTTAAATATTTGTTAAAAATGCTTCGGCTGTTTTACTCAAGCTGTGAATAATATACAATAATGTGCACATGTTGTAAAATGAATGACAATAGATAACGATTAGAATGAATACATCATGAAAATTGAAGTAATTAAAAATTCTTTTAAAACAGTTTTTGCAATTTTTCAAACAATATTTTAGCTGCAACATGAGTAATTCGCTGTTAGCACGAAAAAGCATTCAAAAAATGGCATTCATTATTTATCTAGAACAATTTAACAACAGGGACGATTAAATCTTTAAGACGTTGGCAGTTTTATGAATTATGTCAACAACTTTTATAGTATATTTCACGTTTTACATTTTACAAACTTGTGAAAACTTAATAACCGAAAAAGTAAATATTCTGCTCCAAAGTGTGTACAGCAAACTCACTTGGGCATGAACTGGGGTTGCATTCCTGGGTGACAGCCTTCTCTCCGGAGCATTCATCACCGCCAAAGGCCGGCCGTGGACTGGTACAGGACCGGACCCGGCGTTGGCTTCCGGTGCCACAGCTCCTTGAACAGATGGACCAGGCGCCCCAATCGCTCCAGCCGCCAGACGAGGGACAACCCAACTGACTGCAGGCGCGAACCTGATTACAAAGCAAAGTAGTAATTTGGAATATTTATTTCGTTTTTGGCTCGATCATATATACAGTATATATATATATAGCTAGCGGCAAATGAGGTACACCAATAACCGCAAAGTACTTATTGTATGTGCTATAACTATGTAATTCAAATGTCTCTCGAAATTGTTGTCCCATAATAACGAGAGTCAAACTAATGAATTAGGAAGGACAAATTGCATGTTTTAGGAAATAGCTCCGTCTTTCACTAAAACTGCTTTTAATGTCAAATGCTACTTTTTATATTTGAATCTTAAACAACGAGAATTGGTAAAAGTAAATATTTATAAAATCAGCATAAATTAGATGTTATTGTATGATAATGTAACCTATACGTAATAAGCAATATGCATTGTACGAAATAGCAGTTTTACCAAATTTTACAGTTATACCAAATACAAGTTTTGAAGTTGTTTAATTCTATACAAGTAATTCTTTAAAATTGAAATACATTTATTTATATCGTTTAAACATACTTTAAAACTGTTTTCTCTCAAAATCAATATTTCTACACTGTACAACCAGATTGGGCAATCATAGTCGCTGAATCACATTCTGCATTGATATATTATGTTATCGTTGTTATCTATATTTATGAATTTTAACATGGTTTATTGTGGCTATTAAGACCACATAATGAGGTTTAGATAGGTTTATGTTCAGATAGGCTATGTTCATTAAGGCTAAAAGCAAATTATTGATAAGGGTCGTGAAAAATTCCCCAGTGCCATAACTAGGTGGGTTCATACAATTCCTCAGTCCCATAACTGGGTGGGTCCATACAATTCCTCTGTCCAATAACTGGTTGTTATATTTGATGCAGTTGACTTGATTTTGGCACTAGTTAATGCTTTTGCTCATCAGTCTTGGTGACATCGTCACCGTTTACAAAGATAACATTCTCAACGTTTCACTTATAATCTTGTTTGTAATGTACATGTTTATTTAGAATAAGCACACGTTTATCACACATAACCAACACAGTTGATATAAAGTGGTTTTGGATTGTTTGAGTAAAATTCTTGATAATAATCAATAATGTTAAAAAGTAATTTGTTTAAACTCCTTTATTTATTATTTTTTATTTAATCATCATAGTTTTACTATACGTCTGAAATTGTTTGGGACAGTGTCCAATAGTTCTGCAGTAACGAAAGTTGTTGTTATTTATCAAATATTTGTTTGGTTATTTTCGTACTGTCTTCTTTATCGCCTATGCTACGAGGGGGGTTCAATAAGTTCGCGCACTTGATATTAAAGAAAAATGTTATCCATAGAATCAATACATTATTTTAAACTACATAAACATCTAAGATATTACCGACAATTTCAAATCAATATCTCTATGGATAGCTTCAGAATTCAAATTTTAAAAATTGAAGTCAAAATAAGGTAAAATTGGGTCCAAAAATGAGTTTATTGACTAAGTTAAAGAGATTTTTAATAGTTTACACATAAAATTACAGTTATTTACATATTTTTAATAGTCTACACATAAAATTCCCGTTATTTACATATTTATAACTTCTCTAAATATTTTTCATCACAGTCAATGCATTTCTGCATCTGTTCAAACCACTTTTTGTAGCAAGATGTCCAGTCTTCGTCCGAAAATTTAAATTCTATAGCTATCCATAGAGATATTGATTTGAAATTTTTAAACTTTTAATTCTGAAGCTATCCATACAGATATTGATTTGACATTTTCAGTAATATCTTAGATGTTTATGTAGTTTAAAATAATGTATTGATTCTATGGATAGTATTTTTCTTTGATATCAAGTGCGCGAACTTATTGAACCCCCCTCGTAAATACAGTACATCCATTTACATAGAAAGGACACCTTCATAAGACGACAACCCTCACCATCATCGCCTTCCCGGCACAGTCGCGACCTCCGTGCACCGCCGGGGGATTGTCACAGGCGCGGGACCTCTTCTGAGTGCCGCCATCACCACAGCTGACACTGCACTGGGTCCAGGCGGACCAGGCGGACCAGCCCCCGTGCAGCGGACAGGCCTGGTTCCTTTCGCACATCACGTCTTCCATCGCGTCACCGACGCAGGGCTGAAGAGAAAGGGTTGAGATTGGTAACATTAGCTGACATCGCTTGTGAGTGAGCAGAACATTCACAGGTTAAAAGGGCCGGTACACTATCATGTCGTAATTTATATCGCAATAGGACTATATTTATATGACATACTATAGCTAGGTACTAAACAATGCTTGACATGGTCGCCCATATACAGTATGTATAGCTATATTATCCACTACGAATGCACTAATATAATACCCCATAACTATTTACTGGGCGATGTTTATGTACACATGTTTATAACATTCTATATTATGTTAATGCTGGACACAAATTCAAAATGAATCTTATTAATTTTTACCGCTCCACAATAGGTTAATTTTTCAATTGATTTATTTCCAACTTATAATATACGGAACTTATTCTATTTAATGGTAATATATGATATAAAATATATATATAAATGATCAAATCCTACGCTTTTGTAAATTATCTTTAATTGAGCTTGCATTTGATGGTAGTTATATAGTGAAATAGCCATAACAAAAAAGTGCTAAAACATCGAATATGAACGCATAATTCTACATGTTTACAGGAGATTTGTCCCTCTGTGTGAAATTTGCTTAGAACTAAATTCAGACGAGATTATACCTAGAAATATGAGGCACACATTACAATTATCGAAATGCTCATAATTAAACATAATATGTATACTAAGAAATCATAATATTATATTATATATGTAGATCGAGATGTATTTTAAAAGATGCAATACTGCTACAAGAAAGCATTATTAGAATTTTAAACTATACAATAGATGTTTTAAAACAGTATCCATTTAATAAGTGACCAATAATCGATAGTTGATTATAGTCAATAGTGGATAATCAATACATTATAATAGTCGATACCCAATTAGCAATAATGAACCCGTCAACTAGCGTTAATATCGATTACATGCTGTAACATCTACAAATTTGAATCCAATAACACTTTTTGATTTGGTGAATTTTTTATTCTATTTCATTTCACTCAACATGAATTAGTTTGAAGCGTGACCCACTTGACTTTATTGATTATAATTGTTTTACATTAATGTGCATCAAGTTTTGACGACATTGAAATATAGTTTTAAATTTATTTTGATATCATCTTTACCTTATTTTATTTTTAAAATAATACTAAGTTCATTACCAAGAGTTAAACTCGATATTTATTTTTTTCTTCCAATTTCTTAAATATAAGTTTTGGACTTATTTATAAACGAAACTCGTTCTGATATTTATGTACTAATTGTTCAAAATAGAGCAGCTACTTTTTTTAAAATTTTTATATTGGTATTCAATTTTATGTAAGAGAAACTGTATTATAGTAATAACAAAACATTTATAACATAGTTTATTGATAATATATACCGTATAGATATCTTAATAATGTTTCAAGCCCTATAATGTTAAGGTATTTCAAAAATAGCAAATGTAACATTTCAAAATATTAAAATAGCTTTACAAATAATTATGATGCGAGAGACACGAAATTGAACGAACCAAATTCATTAAAAATTACTATACAGGTGAAATTCACTGGTAAATAATATTGAAAAATAAAGAATAGAAATTCGCAAATCACATTTTGAAATGCATTTTGATTGTAAAAATGAATAGAATTATTGGATGAATTTTAAACAAAATAACATAAACTTTAAATTTAGTGCTTAACAAATATAGAAGAATTATAATGCTTGTATCACATTAATTAAATCGTTACCTGATAATAATCATTTTTAATTACTCAGAACGCAATTTTATAAAATTCCTGCCCATATTTTATAATTCAAATTGCTTGTACGTGTTGTATATATATGTATATATATCACCTTTCCACCGTTGGACGGCGGTGGGCTGTCACACCGCCGGCTCCTTTGCTGCAGTCCGGCCCCACAGCTGGTGGAACAGCGGGTCCAGGAGCTCCAGGAGCTCCACTTCCCATCGCGGGGGCAGAAGGTGTTGAGACAGGGCCGCTGAGCCCTGGCATCTCCGGAGCAGTGCATCCCACCGTTGGCGGGGGAGGGATTGTTGCATTTCCTCGTCCTTGTTAGGGTTAGGGAGGGAGGGAGGAGAATGTTAGTCTATATGTTATGTATACGAAATGTATAACGAGATAGGATTGTTGAGGATATTGCTTGATATTAAGAAATTTGTTTGTTTTAGCTTTCTATTTTTACAATGGGCTTAAATGTGGTTTCTCCTTTGATTTGTGTTTTAAAGTCACCTTTAATACATGATTAGGGTGGCATATTCTGTTTTAATAATTCATATGTAGGTATATATATATATATATATTATGTGTTTGAAGTTTAACTTAGTATATTTGTTTTTGCTGTTATACTGTACTTTGTACAAAAGATGACAACTGTATAAGCAGGTATCGTTCATGGCCGGGTTGAGTTTGCGTATTAGACTTTTTAGACATTTAATCGTTATCCTTCTACAATATGTGTAATACACAATTCATCATAATGTTGATTACATTTAATCTCATATTCAAAAATAGGTACCAATTTGATTAATTATTATTTGTAATATTAAGTTCACATTATACAAAGTAATTTTTTCATCGGACATTGTGAGAAAATTGGTATTAAAAAAATACATTTTGACTTTTTGAATTTTAAATTCTTCATTATTAATTAATCATTAATCATCAATTTTGGCTTTTATTAATTTTTAAATCTTTTTCAATCATTAATTATTCATTATTATTAATTCTTCACTATTAAACGATATAAATAAATTAAGTGTTTGAGAGAAAGGTCACGCAAAATATAATGATTTGTTCCATGCCAAAAATATGTTAAAAGTTATATTTTAAGTGAACAAATATTTATTCTTTCTAAGAATCTCTTTAAACTTTAGAACATAATAAATCATTTTTCTGATCGTTTATAGGCTCTCCAAAAGTATCCCTGACCATTGTCTGACGCTGTACATTAATTGCAGTTGCTTTGACGTCAAAATATCATATCTACATTTTGGAAAAATGTAGGCAAGGTTGATTGATTTATTGCTTTTTGAAAAGGGTGATAAATATAAAATAACCATTATTTTATGAAATAATACAACTCAGGTTGTTTCGTTGGGTATGTCGGAATGTACAAAACTATAAAAGTAACCCGAGACTGCTCTAGCATACAAGATTTATGGTACAGTACAGTTTCATCCAAGTTCATCCTATAGTTTGTTGTGATTATAATTGGCGTCTGTCTGTTCCCACAAATATGGTAGAAAACAGGCTTTTGGAATTCCTAGACATGACAATTGAATTAAAGGATAAAAACAGGAGGAAGGAAGTTTACTCTTTTTAAAAATATTTTGGAGCATTTACTTGTGTATTTAATTTCGTTCTTTACCAACTATTATCACTACTTCTATAACATATTTTAAATTTTTTAATAATTTTTATTTCTTAGGGTATAATAATTGTATGCGTGTTATAATGTACACATGTACTTTCTAAATCTAAAGAAATACATGCATACATAATATTTTGCACAATGAATAAGATATATTGAACATGTAATTATACTGTTAGATTATAAATAAAGAATGATTCATTTGTAACTGTGTAGATTTTGATTGTACTAATACCATGCTTTTTTTCCCAACATAGTAAGTGAAATCTTGTTATTCCTCTACACCCCTGCAAAACAAATAAAAACATTTAAATAAGGAAAAACCAAAACATATAAAAGCTAATGTTGCATAATTGATAATTTATTATAATCTAATTACATAAACATTTATTTTATAATACAATATCAGCGAAAATGGTCCCATTATGTTTTTCCGTATTTTATGTATGTTGATTTAGATATCTAACTTTGATTACTATTGGTTTTTATTAATTGATATGTAATGATGTATTCTCTAAAAATACAGCAGACCCTTTCTTTGCAAAATGTCACATGACGTTATCATTTGTTCTCTCACCAACGTTTAAAACAATTGTTTAAAAAGAATTAATCAAAACATAATAAAATAATATTTTATATTATATAAATTAGTTTTGTTTAATTAAATTAAATCATGCATACTTATATTTTAATTAATATAATTTAAACCCGAATTATAATCTTAAACACATAACATTTATTGGTCGTGCATATATTAATTGAATTGATGTTTGATGTCAAATGGTGTCTTGCTCTTCCAGTTTATGTTAACCTAAGTTGAAGGATCTCATTAATAAAAGCAGAATTAATTATCCAAATATTTACGTGGGTTTTCCAAAAAGTCGGTCAAGAAAGTGAAAAGACATCATTAATAAATGGCAAATTAATGAACTGAGCATTTACTTTTGTGGAACAAAAAAGTTTGTGAAGAAAGTATCTTTTCATAAACAAATTTGTGTTATACGAATAAATATGTTTAAAAATACGAAAATACGAAAATAATTAGTCTGATATAGAATGATTATTACATAAAATATTAAAAATGTTATATTAAATATTATAAAAGTGAAAAATAGCAAAACGTAAATAAATCAGGCTAAAATATTATATTAAAAATAACTCTTATAAACTATTCTCAATAAGCATACTAATAAATAATAGAAAAACACTTTATGTAAAAAATTAACAACAATTGACTAAAAGAAATTAGAAAAGTAAAGTGAAACTATTAACTTAAATAGACGTTTAGACAAAACATATTTTTATACTAAATTTTCAATTAAAAATACGAAATTTCTCGGGATCACGATTAATTTGATGTTTTTTGTACTAAAATTCATTTTAGAAGATACATATTTCAAACGTTTTTGTTAATAAAACTTTTATTTATAAATTACAGTTTTATCCTACACTGGCCATATATTAAAAACATGATTTTTCTTTAACCAATTTTCCTAATCAATATACCTACCCATTATAAAACTATACACACTATCAATTGTAGAAAAATATGTTTAAACATTGATAAAGAATTTAATATAATTATAACATAATCGTAACATCTAAAATAATGACCAAGCTTTCGGATGGCATATCTATGTAAACATTATGCTACAATAGTTACTTTTCGCATATTACGCTTAAAAACGTTACTATTAAAAAAAGTGAAAAATGATTGTGTCCAAAATGTATGTATCTATAGTGTTTCGATTTTATTAATGAAGTTATTGCATCATTTTATTAATGCAAACGGTTTTACACATTTATCAACTGATGTTCAGGTTGCAACACTGCACATGAAGTAAAAACAACTCAACTCAAATGCTACACTGATGAAGTTTGACAAACCATCATTATATTTCCTATAGAAATACGGTTCACAACGACCACACAAAATGCCATCACTATAGTAGAAGAAGCCATATATCTAGTACGTAATGTGTACAACAAGGCAACAAGGTCGTCTTCGTCTCACCTTGTCGACGTTCCTGAGCCACAGGAGGCACTACATGTAGTCCAGGTGCTCCAGTCACTCCATCCGCCATGGACAACCACGCGTACCGCAACCAGTTTCGAGTGAATCTCCCCCAGTTCATTTCTGGCCACACATTGATAGATTCCCGAGCTTCCACTCGACACTCCCAAAACTCTGCCAGATCAAGAGAGAGACCAGCCACAACATGGTGTATCTCTGGCGTATTACTACAGAAAGCTGGTTATATCACAATGTTTTAAAACATAGAATGGTATGTATTGTATTTACTGTATCGTTAAACGCTTTGTGCGAAATAAATTGTGGAGGAAATTAGCGATTGCCAAAAATATCTAACTGAACGCTTAAAATGATATCTAAATTTATATTTCGAAAATTAGTTCACTAAATGACGTAATTAAAATTAGATTGAAAAAGAATGTCACAAAAGATGAACTAAAAAAATAATAATAAGTGTTCAGTATTAGCTGGAATCTTACATTTTAGACGAAATAAAAGATATCTTTGTCGGTCCTAGTGTTAATAATTTGGTGTGAGGGGCTTCATTATTGGATGATTATTGATTAATTATGGATTAATTGATCTACAAATTATACAAAAGAAATAATATGTACCCTATAATTCGAGCTTCAACAAACCTCAAAGTCCCATTTCTGATTACAGACCCACTGCCAGCCATGGTCAGAATACTGCGGTCCTTGTACCAGGTGATCATAGGTACCGGGAACCCTGTAGCGGAACAGGGTAAGATCAGGATGTCCCCCAGCTCGGCGGTGATATTTGACGGCTCCAAAATGAAGCGTGGTTGACCTGAAAGTGGTTACATTAAATGAAAGTAATGAAATAAAATATAATACAATTGAATTGCAAGCACTAATATCTATTAGAAATGTACTAACGAAATATACCAGACTGTTAAAAGAGCCTCAACGCAATGGGACAATGGCAAGGATATTACATTGGAACAATTTTTAGGACACCATTCAGAAATTGGTATAGGTTATAGTCAACCTCCCCTCATCAAACAATGGAACTAATGTAAACTCCTAACCAATTTTTGGAAAAATTTCGAGGTGGTTTAGAGTCCTCTCAAGCGGGCTCAATTCTATATTACAATTTTAGATATGTACCTAAGTTTTACTCCGAATATATCCCAAAGAGTATTTTGAATATTACGAGTATTTTAAGAAGGTATAGGTTCTCCTTAGGGGCATGTGTCTCTCGAGTCCATCGCTAATAAAGCACATAAATCAAAAATGAGATGTTATTAAAACACAGTCAATCAGATTGTATGAGTTGATTATCTTGTTTGAAGAGAATATATTATGCTATAATAAAAATATATTTTTTGAAAGAATGCAACTTCTTAATATGGTAGTATATAATGTGCTTTTTTGCTTTTTTATAATGTGCTGCATTGGGTTATTATTTTTTGAAAATGTACAACTTGACTTAGTTAATATGAGTGTATGAGTTTAGTATGACAGCACTTGAATCACATAATATAAAACAAATTATTAAACACATTAGAAAAAATCTAAAAAATTATAAAATATTGGTATGATAAACAATACGATGCTTATATACATGTTAATAGAAATATGAATGTTTAATTAAAACGTGTAATCAAAAGATTGAAAAATAACACACATAAATTAAAAAAAATATATATATTTTTATATATATATAACTTTCCGAAAAGTTATTTGGGTTAAATATACTCAAAGCCAAAGGAAAAAAAGCGTCTCTAAAAATCCCCTTTTGACAAATTCAAAAAAATAAAATTAATTCGATTTACGAATGTAGCGAAGACAGATTACCAAAAAATAAAATTAATGCGTTTAATTTTTTTTCTCAAATGTTGCATTTTAATAAATGAATCGATTGCATTGTTTCATTTGTTTAATATATAAATGTCCACATTCAATACATATTTATAGCTTTTTTGATTGATTAAGCTATTTTCAGGATAAATATTTTTTAAGTTTATAGTAATATAGATTCTAGCGGTTATATTTTAAAATATATATAGTGTTTACTTATTTTGTACTTTTATTTTTAATACACGTACAGTACATGTATGTCGGGTTTATACGCATACACATACTACTTTTCTAAAATGTAATAAAATGGTTTATCAAATTACTATAAATTAATAACATCATTTAAAGAGGTTAATATTCATAAAACCTCGACACAAAATATCAGTCAACAAACCACAATTAACATAATAACTACTATATATAAGGCGGTAATAAAAGAGAAGACTTATTTTAAATTTCTTTTTACTAAAAAATAAGTAGAATACAAAAGCGGCTACTGAGTGAAATGCTCGTTTGAAATATATATTTATTGCAACAATATGTTTCTCAAATGTTGATATTTTTTGTGTAAATAATGTCCACTAATTTTAGTAAATTAGGAGAAATACTGATTATTTTAACCGCAACAAAAAACGCAGCCTAAATATATCGATTCAAGATATACAATACATGACTATTTTGTGCAATACTCTCTGTTGTATAATTTGCCATCGCATTGATCACATAGTTTTTGCGAGCATTTTAATTATAAATTATCCAGTCTGTCTGTAATTAAAACAAATTACATCCAACGAAGCGAGTTATGTTATATTTAAACAGAATCTTTTTTTATAAATATTGCCTTTTAGGTCGTATAATCAGATTTAATCATAATAATTGGTCATTATTATCATTATTTAAACTGTGTATTTTTAGTTGTGTATATTTTTTTACGTGTATATAGTTGATGCACGACATAGAGAAATACTAAAAGCATAATTGTTTAAAAGCTTGTTGTCAAAAATTTGTAAAAATAAATTCATTTAAACACTTTCAAACCTATTTTGTTGTTTTGTGTAGATGACAATAATATATTTTGTTTTGTGTCAGTATGTTTACATTTTCAGAAACTTTGTACTTAAAATGTGCCTTCAAGAATTTTAATTAATTAAAGCATTCTGTCAAAATAATTACTAAATATTATTAAATTAAATTTCAGATTAGAATGGTTTTAATTATTTTAACTGATTTAATTGTTTGTTTTCATAGTATAGAATTTTTAATGAAAAATGTTATATATTTTTTTATAAAAGTTACTTATAATATGTGACTAACATTCATATTCATTGATATAACATATTTGTTCATATTTTTACATATTCCCACAACAGCTATTACAAAAGATTAAACTTTGCATTTGCGATTCATTCTGATCACTCTAAGCGTATAATACAAAAACAATATTTATAAAGTTACTAAATGTAGTTAGCTACGTAATTTTAATATTATCATATAGTAAATAAATAGTTATAGTTATTATTTAATAAAATTAACAGGAAAATGCATTAAAAACATTAAATATCATCTGTACAACCTTTTCTCCAGATTAATGGAAAGTATATTAACGATGTATTTAAAGGAGTACATCACTTTTTGTAGAAACTAACATAATAAATATTGATTAAACGAAACAATTAAAGGAGAAAAAAAGTATTTAACAATGGAAAAAACAAATCAATTACATAAATTTTGATTAAATTAAAATCTAGCATGTTTTTGAGTACGTTGCTCATTAATATATAATTACATAAGTTATCGTTAAAATATAATCATACTTAATTATGCATGTGTTAATACTTATCTGCATAATATTAAAATTAAAATCTAGCGTTTTACAATTCCTATTTATCCTTATAATATATGACTATATTATTATCCAGTTCAGTTGGTGTATTATATTGTTAACATTATTTGAAGTTATCTTAATTTATATTTAGGCGTGAAACAACTACTTGGAATTAATATTTAAATGGCTTTTTTATAATAAAGCCAGTACTTGCTGATCATAATATAGTATGGAATAATAACTAAAATAGTATTGCATAAAATAATACATAAAAGATTGGCATAATAATATCGAATAAAACAAAACATAAAATAAAATAATATCGTTAACAATAAAACGTAAAATATTATCGAATAAAATACTAAATATAATAAAACGAAAATTATTAGCTACATAAAATTGTTCAAATAAAAAAAAGTTTTTCTAAAGTGAATTCTTATAATTTTCATGATTTATTTGAGATAGCAATTAGAAATATATGTTTATTTATAGCATTTCTTTTCACAATATATTGAGTTCAATCAAAACAGATGATAAAAATAAATACTTTGAAATAGAGAAATTAGGCGGAAAGTAATGTCCACGTTAATTAAAAATATGTCAACATAAAATGTTGTTTTAATAAATGTTAAAAAAAGATTTAAATAGAGTCCATAATTGTTTCGCGTCATGATAGAAATTTTTATAAATTATAATTAATGGAATACAATCTTACTTCGAATCATAAGCTTCACTTGCCCTTGTGATTCTCCCACTGGATTGGTTGCTATGCACTGATATGTTCCTGTGTCTGCAGCCTGCAAACAATGTCATACAATATAATATTATTGAATGTACATTTGTATATATATATATATCTAACATTTGTGATAGAACTTCACAGATCTTTTCTGCTTATCTGGCAACACCGAGGCAACGGAACTGATGAGTTAACCCTTGCATTGGTGTATACCAGACTTCCGAAATTTCACTCTGGTCGAACATTACACGATACTTTTTGCACTGTGTCCTTTCTACCTTGAAAAATCAATTACTTAAATATAATTTAATAAATATCATAATATATATATATATATCACCAAAATAATGTTTATGGTGTTATTTATTAAGCCCTTGTTGGCACTTTACCTTGTCATTAAAATAGTTAATATGAATCCATATAATATTAAAAATAATATTCAAAGATAATTGAAATATTTTAAAATGATATATAACAACAAAGGTATGAAGAGGCCAAATGACACGAAATCTCCATTTTAATGTTTGTTGTCGCTCTCATATCTGACGGTATTAATTGTCACTGTTAACACAATGAGAAAACATTTGAAGTACATATTTCTCATTATAGTTGTCATGGAAATGGTAAACATAGCAACCTTACGTGTTAATAAGTTGAAATAATTATAATATTGAAATTGTCTACAAACTTAATACATTTAAAATAGTTAGTTCTGTTTGTCATAATCTAACTGACGGATCGTGTACTAATGTGACATGTGGTAATACAGAATTATAAATAAAGACATTATTGTTTATATTTTTAAAATTAGTACATTTTAATTAATAAAACCTCGATTTTGACAGTCATTCGAAAACAGAGCAAATCAAATAGAGAAGGATAATGCGGATGTTTAAAATATAGAATATTTAATCTTTCAACATTTATTTAGTTGTGGCATTTCGTTTTATTTTCCATTAGAGACTTTAAACGTAAAGTGTTAAAAATCGATTACTTTTATAATCACGCTTTTGGGTAAATATAAATGATATTTCATATCTTATTACGTCAATATTTCTAATTACTTTCACAATTCAAATTTACAATTTAACTTAACTTATTAAATGTAATAGCTACCACTATTTTTTCCCCAAAATATATGCGTGTCAATTTCCAAAACTTTTCCGTGGCCTTTAAATAAAAAAGCCAACATGAACTACACTGTACATATACAAACCAGAAAAAACACAAGAAACAGCTTCGGGTTGGTCACCTTTGCATCCTTGATGACCAGATTTGTATTGTTCTGAAAGAAGATTCGCGATGAATTCTTGACAACCTGGCCGTCCTTGAGCCAGACCACAAGGTCCGCGTCACCCTTCACTTCACAGCGGAGCGTGGTTGAGTGGCGCTCGGTGACCAGCTCGTCGGATTGGTAGACCATCACCCGCGGCCGAGCTGGGGGGGGAGGAGGGGGGTTCAAACACGGACTTGGTAACACGATGCTTTACGGTACTCTTCAATTCCCACATCTTCTTCATACAATATGGACACTAGAGTCTATATTAGTTTTCAGATTGTATGGACTTAACGGGAACGTTAGTTAATGTGAAATTATTTGAGCCTTCTCTAGGAGATGTGGGCCCCAGATTGTTGCTCGCAAACAAGGGGGTGAGATAGCCCAGTCGGTTAAGGCGCTGGTGACTTAGCGTGAAGGTAGCGGGCTCGAATCCCAGCAGTGTACCTTATCCTCTCCCTGGCAGACAGCTGTGTCTGTCGGGTGTTTAGCAACTCTCTTCTGAGTTTGTTCAGAATGCCAAAAAAATTTAATTTGAATTGTCACCGACATGTTTGTGAGAACATTGTAACCACCGAAGACAATATTATCCGGATTGATATAATAATGAAATACAAATTCACGATTGAAACAATGAGTTAAAAAATTAACAATTCAAGTATATAGCAATAAAACTAAAAAAATGCAATCTACTTATAACATGAAATCACACAAAGTCATCAAATGAAGACATAAAAATTGGTAAAATTCTGAAGATGAATATTCATGACAAATAATCTAACTAGAAAGTTCATGTTATGCCGTCAGCTCAATAAGTATCAATTGTATCATTATATAGAATCGTCTACATAAACAAGAATTCGTTAAATACTTGTGAGCGCTTCCAACATTCTCAAAGATAAGAAAGTTTATCAAATATATTTTATTAGTATACTAGTTAGCGCAATATATATCGGAGGGATACTATTTTTAAACATGGAAACGAAAAAGTGCACGATGATGCAAATTAATCTTTAGTACTGTCTGTAAGTTCTAGTTCAAAATTAATATAAGTTAATCAACTGTTTTGTATCACATTTCATATTATGTAATTCATATTGTATATAGGCTTTATGGATGTTTATAGATTTTTTATCGCAAAATCGGTGCACCTTGTACTAAGTTTTACAGGAACGGCATCATTTGAATGTTTTAGAAGGATAAATAAATAACTAAATAAATAAATAAACTTCAACATATTTATCCGCATCAAATCACGGAGGCAGAAATTTGAATGAATGCTGTGGGATAACATAAGGTAGTTGAATACTGTTTGAATCATGTCTTTGAATCATGTCTTACTTATAACAGCCAGCTCAAAGGTGTATTCCGCCTTAGCGACCTCATTCTTGGCCTCGCAGGTATACTGGCCGTCGTTATCTGGACGGAGAGGTCCCAACACCAGATATCCTACACCGTTTGTGCTAGGGTTACCTGCAGCAGTGAAAGAGAGAAACATATAGTACAAATTAACTGTTAGTGGAAATCTTGTTAAATACAAAACGTTAACAATTTCACAAAAGCGTGTGACGATATCTACGTATAAAAATGAGTTAGAATTACTTTCCTATAATCGTTTAGTTAATTGAAAATTTTATTAGAAACATTATAATAAAATCGTTCTTGAACAGTTTTAGTACAAACTTTTCTAAACAAAAAATTTCATACGTAATAGTATGAAAAATAGACTATGGGACGAATGGCCCCTAATTATATAAGTATAACAAAGAAAGACAATTAGTAATTTAGAAAGTCTGACATAACTGCTATAGTATGAACAATTTTATCTTGAAATATATATATTGTATATATAGAATATCAATTTTTTAGCAGTTAAAAACTAGACAAATAAAGAAAACATATTATTTCATGCGCCTTAATTACTTAGTAATAAATTGTAAATTCTTAATAACTAATTTAGGCACATCTTGTATTATTATAATGTTCAAAAATGATCATCTTAAAATCTTAGTTGTTTATTGTGCTTGTTCTTTTATTAAAATTAGTTGTAATTATTTCTATATATTAATTTTAAAATTATTTTAATTCTGTACATATCAACCATATCAACCCTAAAAATACAGGTCATAAGCTGCTTTAGGCTAAAGCCGGTAACAGCCGAAATACCGTTTTCTATGGTGGCCGAGAGGTGTCAAAATATAACTACGTGTTTTTATAGTAAAGAAGTAACTTATATAGTAAAGAAGTAAC
>JAUZND010053031.1:0-19190 GCA_034780555.1 Coelogynopora nodosa | reverse complement strand
TGAATGTAAATGTCATGGTAATTTGAATGTGATAAAATATTATCATAATAAAATATACGCTTGAATAATAAACCTGACATTTAGCTTATTCATAGAAACATAATAATTAATAAATAAATAAGTTAGCATTTGTTTTATATTTTTTATTGCAGCCAGCAATCACATTCAGTTTAGATCAAAGTTATTATTTGTATCGTTGTTTGTTTAGATTGAAAACATTTTTAACTGCTTATCATTGATTTCAATAATAATTATCAATCCACGGTCAATCGTGACATTAGTTAAAATTTGCTTTTTTATTTCAGAAAATGAAGCACAAACCATGCCACATAGAGTTCAACATTTTGGTCAGCAAGCTTGCATGATTCAGAAAGGTTTGTTGTTTTTATAATTTTGATTTTTAAATGTTAGTTATAGGTAGGGAAAAGTTGAACATATTTTGAAATATTTATTTTACTATTTTATGCGAGCTTTTCAAGATGCTGTTACTCAAGTTAAACCCAGACAAGCAAACATTGAAACACAAACTACTGGTTAGTAGACATCACTATGGTTTTAAAATAATTACAACATTTTAACTTTTTATTAATAATTCGCTAATATTTTTTTCTTTAACATTATATAAGTGTAAGTAATTACAAAACTTTTCGTTTATCTCATTACCAAAGTACACCATATGCATGTCATATGATCATTATTGTTTTTAATTAATTAATGTTTTTGGCATTGTGTTACGTTTCAAGGTTCTACATTGTTTTTTAAAACAATTTACTTGTAAATTGGATTAACTAAACATTGACGATTAATTTACAACACAAAATACTAATTATATGTAAACATTAATCGAATGTTTATATAATATTTTTGAAGTTATTTAAATTGTAAAAACTGATGGCTTCTTTTTTTCTTCTAATATTTATTTGATTCATGATTTTGTTCATGTTAATGACGTTGTTATCATGTTCTAAGGCAAAAATTAATTCATCCAATGTCTTTAATATAATATAAATTAATTAACCATATAAGGTAAAGCTGACGTGCTCTATAGTTCTTCAAATGTCAAAAACATTGAATTTCACGCATTGGAAGGAAAAATCAGTTCTTTAAATAAACATCGAAGTAATATATGGTCCGATTAAAAAGTTTAAATATTGAACAAATGCCAAAATCATTGCTTGTTTTTAAATGGTTAAACTCTATTAATTGTATATTATGTTTACAGCTCTTTGTGTGGAAATGATCGCCATAAAGGGCTCGGCTGTGCAGGAGTTTCCTCAACTTGGTCTAATCAGTCTGTGCGATGAGAAAAATGTCTGGAAGTTTCAGCCATCTGCCGATAAAAGTTTGGAAGAACACACTCGAGAATGGAAAAGTATATGGGGTGCTGATGGTAGCTATATCAACAGCTCTCCTTTCCTACTTCCCGAAGGTTTAGGTGGATGGCTAATGCAAGCTAAGATTGTTGGATGGCAGGGTCAGTTGTCATTATTGATTCGGCTGCTGAATGTTGACTTTAATTCCGTATGCCAACTTCCCATAAACATGCAGATCAAAGTCAGCGTTGGCAATGAAACGCGAAAAAAACTGTTAACTTTGAAGGCTAAAAATAAATACGAATCCCTTTTGACGGAAATACTAATAAAAGGTTTGAATCAAATTGACATTCCTGAAATAAGTTTTCAATTTCTTCCATGGAGATGATCGTTATTATTATTCCTGTAGAACATCATGTATGGCCAAAACACTATAGATGACCGATTTCTATTATTTTGTTCTATCCCGCAAGATTCACTCAAGATTCTTTTGGATTCTTGCGATAATCTTAGAGCAAGAAAAATCAGTTTACACAAATCTCATAGTGAACCTGTGTTATGAACCCTACTTAATTTACAATAAAAAATTACTAATACAATCTATTATTGTAACTTTTATAAGTGTCATGCGAAATACTGTAAATATTAATTTTACATTTAAATAATATGAATACCTAGAGATATTTTGTTCATAATATGTTTCCAAATAGTTATACTCTGTATTGCAAGACTTTACAACCTATAACATATTATTCGCACTTTATTTTCTAAATCCCTGTATTCTTGAGTCATAATATAGTTAATTTCCTGAGTGCGATGCATGAATAGAAATAACTAAATTATGATAAAAGTAAAGCATATTCAGTAATTTCATTAATTAAAGTATTTAATGTCTACTATATGTATCGAATAATACCCCGGTATTCAAAATTTGAATGTTATTGGTACAGTTTTCAATAAGTTACCGCCTCAGAATGTAGTTAACGTTTGATTACAATATAAAGAGATAACATATATTAGTAGATATAAATATACGTAAAACCATAATTTTAAACAGACTCTTCACAACATTTTTAAGCTCATGTGATAATTTTTTTCAATTATTATGACATCCATCTTCAACACATAATTTTGATAATTATCTAATATAATGTTTAATTATAATGTTTACTGTTAGAATGACTGCTATTAGAATGACTGCTATTAGAATGACTGCTATTAGAATGACTGCTATTAGAATGACTGCTGTTAGAATGACTGCTGTTAGAATGACTGCTGTTAGAATGATTGCTGTTTTTTTATAAATTTATTAATATATTTATGTTATATTATATGTCTTATTCTTTTTGATTAATATGTATATGACATAGCAATATTTTGATTACATCTTATTAGATAATATCATTTATTGTACATTGAATAATTTTTAATTAGGCAGTCTGTATCAAATATTAATTTTGATGCCACAGTATAAACCAATGTATAGAGCTCAGATATAACAAGTACTCTTAAATAACGACAACCTATTTAAATCCCCTAAAAAAACGTATGAGTTATAATAATAATAGACTCACCTATAGCGAGATGGATATTACGGGTATGCTTTTGTGGTCCCAAAAATAAATTCACAAAGTATATAAAATACAAATTGGAAATATTTTACACAAAATTTTATTATTTACACTATCTTATCATATATATTATTTTGTAAAATTTATTATCTATATCTGTTATTATTTTATTTTTTATATTAGTTATTACCTGGCTAACATATTTTTCTTACATACCACTGATGTACATGCTCTGTACTTGCTCAGTTTAACTGATTCGTATTTTTCAATGGTGTTTTGAATTAAGGTATATTTATATACTTACGAAACATCGAATATAACCATCATCGGATATAGCTAGCACATTTAACTGGTTTCTTCGGTCACATTATAAATAATATAATTAATTCATATAATTGCTAATATTTTATAAAAAATATATTACACATATTTTATTATCACGGTATATTTAGTATATTTGTATTTTGTTATTATATATTTATAATATAAAGTATTTGTATATTTGTATATTTTTATATTTGGATTTGTATACAATTACAGTATACAATTTATATATAATAAGTAGCATATTAATAATCATTTGCAACCATATTTAATAAATAATAATATTATTTCTACATGACGTGTTAGTTTAAGATAGTTTACCTATATTTGGTTATAATTACCAACGAATACATATAAATAAAGTTGGTGTAATTTTTTTAATTTAATAATATGTAGACCTTTTACAGAGTGGTCACTACAGAAAAATATGTAATGAATATCTTCCCTTTGTCAATGTGTCAATCCAAGCAGTACATAAATTTGTAGTGTTTACAATATTTGCCATAAAATGTGTAGTTGTTTTTAGTAATTTTTATAACATTATTGTTCCTCATGATAGAAGTATTTCTTGCTATGCTTCACACATAATAAATATTGGGATCTATATACTTGCTTAATTTCAATATTGATAATAACTTGAATAATATTGAATAACTCCATGCATCTACTATTTTCATTATCATTTTTATAAAAGGCTTTAAAGAAATTAATAGTTTTCTTGATAATTAATTGCTTTTCGACAAAATATAATATATGCCTTAGTAATACTTCTAGTAATAAGGCACTTCAAATAATTGCAATCAAAATATTTCATTCTGATAATGTATATTATTTTGGTTGGTGTTCGAGCGGAACGGAATTTATTGTTTGGATGTTATCGAAAAACCTGAAAAATTTATTTTAGAATAATATGTATAATAATGTATCATAACAATATATTATCAAAATATTAACAAAATATTATCACAATAATATATATATTACAAATATTATAAACCGCTTGATTATAATAATAAAAAAAATTATTATTAATAATTTACTATATATTTCTGGTTTAATGTGTTTAATGTTAATTAATTACCAAATTTGAAATATATATAGATTAATCAACATGTACTAACTATTAACTAATTAACTAATTATTATTAAAATGTTCATACAAAACGGTTTTGTAGATCAAACGGTCATAAATTACTTTAAAATAAAAATAAATATTTTACAATTGCATATGTTTATTTATTATATGCACTTTTACAACAATTATTTTTATTAATCAGTTTCTGTATATTTTCTGTTTGATATTGTTACATATTTCTCTATTTTCATTTAAACTACCTTGTTCTTACTATTTATTACTATAGTCTTATAATGTTAAATACACCAGCCTGATCTTGTAATCAAAATTCGATTGATCTAAACAAGTAATTTATTATATATGTATATTTTTAAAGGTTATATATTAATGAATGAGTGAAAAAATGAAAGAATGAATGAATAAATATTAACGCTCCTAACACTTGAATGGTTGTATGTGTTACACTAAATTCAATTTAGTTGATTTTTCTGTATAATAAAAATATATTACAATAAATGTATTATCTTATGAGATCTTATATATTTATATATAGAAAATAACCTTTTGTGACTTTATATATTATATTGTGAAACTAAATAAGAAAAAATTTCGGCACATATATTTCCGTAATATTAGTAATTAACTCAACTGATCATTGTTTGTGTCTGATGAAGATTATCTAATGAAATTATGTTGATACAACTATTGAATAATGTGTTGTACAGTATAACAAAAATAAATCTGATTAATATTTATTAATTTTCGTAAATTACACCATAAATAAAATGAACACGATCAAGCTAATAATGCGACTATTTTAAGAAACTCTAAAATACATTTGGTTGTCGTGACACAACATCCTCTGCAGATTTTGAAGTGAAATACAAATAAATTTAAACGCATTAACTAATACTATTAAGCTTGTTTGTGTTCAATTTATTTTTCTAAATATACCATCGGTAAATTAATTACTATGTGTAAATATATTGAAATATATACAAATATGCAATGCATTATAATTATATAATATTATGTTTTCTGTAATTATTGTTCGTGTATACAGCAATTTTTTGTATTCTTGAATAACACAAATTTGACATATTTAACATTACAAATATATAAATTTATTGGATAAAAGTTTAAAAATAGATTGCTTACTAAAAGTTAGAAGTGGTAACTTATTAATACCTACCAAAATAATAATGTTTAAAATGAAATCATTGAACATTTATTTTATATTTATTATAATGAAATTAAATATTCTTCGGACAAAATAAAAAATAAACGTTTAAAACCACCGTCTTTCGACATCAGGTTAACAGGTTACCAAAGTGCATAATATTACTAACTAACTAATTAAATTATATATTCTTTTGGAGCCTATAGTACAGCTGTTTCGAATCTATGAGTTCTCATCAGCAGCTAAATAAGCACAACTTATTTCATATAATGGGTGACATTAATAATATTGATATAAAATATATTATAAATATAAATAGAATATTAAATTACTAATTCAACCATCTCTGAAACAATGCATTTAATTAAATAAGATATCTATAACATATATATTTTAACATAGAATGGATAATGTTAGTTTATTTGCACATTGCATATATATTTGCTCTTTTGCATGAATTTTTATAGTTTCGGCCGTATATTTTCATTTTTATTTTTCATTTTAACGTCTTCTCTTATTATTTTATAATTATATTCTTTAGGAGTAAATACTAAATTTAATTCCAATGTCTTTAATTTTACAAAGTTATAAAGTAGTAGGTGTGGATTCGACACTTTACAAAGGTGAGCTAAAAAGGGTGTATAGATATATACAACACTGTAATTGCTTTCACAAAATAATATGGTTGATTTGAGATCAGTGAGTAATAGATACTTTTTGTTACATTTTTTCAGAAATAGAGCGTTTGGTTAATTTTGTGTATAAAATGTTTGAATGTGTTATTAAAAATATATACTTATTTTATTGTTTTAACAAAAATAAACTCATTTTGCGTGACAAATAACCAATAAGGCAGTAAATATAATTAATAAATAATTAAGGAGACAATTTCAGAAAATTATATTATATATATAGCGTTTTTTAATTTTTAAACTTATTATCAGCAACTAAATAATAATATGCAAATAACAATGTTACACATTATGCAAACATACAATGTTACATATTATGCAAATAACAATATGTTACACATTATGCAAATAACAATGTTACACATTATGCAAATAACAATGTTACATATTATGCAAATAACAATGTTACACATTAGGAAAATAACAATGTTACTTATTATGCAAATAACAATGTTACAGATTATGCAAATAACAATATGTTACACATTATGCAAATAACAATATGTTACACATTATGCAAATAACAATATGTTACACATTATGCAAATAACAATGTTACACATTATGCAAATAACAATGTTACACATTATGCAAATAACAATGTTACAAATTATGCAAATAACAATGTTGCACATTATGCAATTATGCAAATAACAATGTTACACATTATGCAAATAACAATGTTACACGTTATGCAAATAACAATGTTACATATTATTTTAATCCTTTATATCCTTATGTTTCAGTTACATTGTTTTTATCATATTATTTAATCATCCTTATTTATCAATGATTTTCAACTATTTTTAACAATCAAACAATATTTTATAGATATAACTATATATATCTACTTGTAGAAAAAAAATTATAGCTAATTCGCAGAATATAATAATTTAAAAAACCTACCAAAATATATTATAGCTTTTATCTAGTTAACATCGAAATATCGTTTCAATAAATATCGGCTACCTTATACAGAGTTCTACTGGCGTACTTTTATGTAATAATATTAGACATTGAATCGGTGTTGGATATTTAGAATAATTGAATTAGAGGATTGAAGAGAGATGAGAGACGAGAGATAGAGGAGATAAAACGAATGAGATAAATGAAATGAGGTAGAGGGTGAGAAAGAAAGAGTAGAGGAAAGAAAACGGCACTGACAGAGAAGCTCACAACAATATAAACCAGTCCTTATTGGTAGAGAAAAGAGAGAGAGTGGATCTACCTTGTTGTTACAACATGAGCGAAAAATCTACTGGTGGAGTAGTAAGTACTACACTAGCTCTTCCTTCAACCAGTCTCAACTTGCACTTTGGCTAAAATACAATTCTCTCTACGTCAACCAACAATACTAAACGTGGTGCTCGCTTCGTGTAATATTAGAAAATTCTAATAATCTCTTTCTCTCTCTCTCTACCTCTCTCTCTCTGAATAATTGTCTTGGTTATTCATTATGCCGTTCTGACATTACGGAATTATTGAACAAGGGTGGTTCATTGACTGCTACAACTACTCACTATAGTATTGAATATTTACACCACTGTTTGAAGTGTCTTTCTGGAGGTCAGTAAAAGAGTTCAGGATTAAAATCGAAAACTTCAGTTTCATCCAATTTTCAATTTATTCTTTTTTGCTGCCGATTATAAATACATTTTCCTCTATTGACTATATAAAATGTAAGTAGTTGATTTATTGCTTAATTTTTTATTTTAAATACATACAAGAATTGTTGTGTTTATAATCGATGTGTAAGTGGATACGATAGCGACTAGATCGATCGTCTAAGCAATATATAATTACAGAATGCCTGTTTGCACGTCATTAATTTGTTAAACAGTTTGTAAGTATATACTGTTGTTTTAGATACCTTATCCAGGTATAATAAATGCTTAGACAGAATTTCTGCCTAAGTTGTAAAGTTGTTTAACATTACTGAAATGCTAAACAACGCAAAAAGGTTTCTAAAACAGGTGTTTCTGCGTATAGTGTTACCATTGGAAAAATAAGTAAGGTACATTGAGTAACATCACTATTAAAAAATTGAGCTTACAATGATATATGTAACTGTATTTTTAAAATCCGTAACATTATTTTACAACCAATAAATATGTCATCGTATTACTTTTTCTGAGACAAAAATTTCTATATTCTGCTTCAACCGTACCTTTTTTCAATTTTGTGGATCCTATCAAGATCTAGGTCTCTTGAAATTCCTATATTAAAAGAGTTGCTTCTTTTTCTGTCGCTATAAGCTTAAAGAATCTTAGGGGTTCCCTTAAATAATAGTCTTTATTTTCCTGCTCGTCTAAAAATCTTCAGTATTATAGAGCTAAAATTATAAAGTTTTTATAGAATAAATTGGTAACTGTATACCTAACTATAGAAAGGCAACTAACCGTTTATATCTTTAACAATCTATATTTAAAGATAGAGGTTCCACTAACGTAACATTAGTATAGCATTCTAATAAAAAAACTACACCATGACAGTGGTCGTTTATCTAACGATATGGGGGTCTAAGTTAGTAGCTATATAAACTTATATAAGGGTGCGCGTAATAGCATAGAAGTTGCATTTTATTGATTTTTTGGATGTTTTCAGAAAGTTCTTGTATAATAATACATAATATACATGTCGTATAATTAATTAAACTACTCTCGGTCAAATTATCCTTTTGAATAAATATTTACGACTAAAACCTTTATTTTTATTTAACGATTATTGTTGTGGTTAGTTTTACAATTATATTATAGATATCCATTTTTTGTACATTTACTTCGTTGTATATATACTACAGAACTGGTTGCATACTACTAAAGTACACCACCAGACAGAGGCTCCTTACATATTATGCTATGAAATGAAGAAGACTATAGAGAAACCATAACTCATTGGATTTACCATAACATAGAACTGTTATATAGTAGAAGGGCCTAGAGTTCTATACACTACTAATATAAAACTAATATAAAGAGATTTATGAAAGAGCCCTACAGATGTTTCAAATAATGTTCCAAAAGCGTTTTGTTTAAGTAGTTGTAATTTTATACATATTTAAATATTTTGATACGTTTAATATACCTTTTTATTAATTGGGTAGAAACAGTAGGCTAAGTGTTATTCGCAACCTCCACAATATTGGAAGAGTTTGCAGAAAAATATTCGTTGCAATTGTACTTCTTCCAGTTAAATATTTTAACGTGCTTTATATTGGTATTTACCTATATGTCTGTGGAATAAGCGTTTCGAGAATTATAAATATATTGTTAACAAAATAAATTAAGCATATTTATGTAATAGCCTATATGTATTTTTTAGACGAATGAACATGCAATATATAATTTTAATATAAAAGTCATTGTTTGGTATATTTTTAAAGAGTAAATTTTGTTATATTTTCTGTTCATATTATTTATTAAAATTTATTATTTATGTATTTATATTATTCGTCTAATATTTTACAGGAAGTGCTTCAATCGATCGATTTTATTTATTTTTATTTTTAATACCCTATCTTAAATCGATTATTGAAATTAATATATGTTTATATATATTTGAATTTGTTTGAATGAATACTTTCCCGGTGCACGGATTGCATTAGAGGTTGGCTCAATTGGTCTCTATACAATATCCCGACATGACACTATACGATATAGGCCTATGTATTCGTTTATGGAGTTCGATACTGTTTATTGTCATAAGTAAATTTCAACTCTACAACAACTACAATTGAGAATATATTAAGAAGCTAGATGGTCGATTAATCTTCAAATGTGCCAAAATTGTACTGATTTGTGGCATCTTGCATAATTTTACTATAAGAGGCGGACGTTTTGAGACTGAAAGAAAACATTGATTGAAAATTATACTTCTTTGTTTATATTTCTATATGAAAATAACATCTAGCGGCGGTACTAGTTGAGAGTTTGCTACCCCTAATGGGTTTGTTTGGTATGATATACTCGTTTGCGGTGTATCAAATGTTTAATATTCGATATTTTGATATGTTTATAACAAAAAGATTTCTAATGATTGAATTAATAAAATTCATGAATCTATAATATTGCGTTATTTTTATAGACCCTGTACGAAAATGCTCCTTATCTAGGTCTACGACCTAATTAGTCTCGGTTTTAGAAATTTCAGCAATGAATAATTATAACTAAAATTAGAAACGATATCATAGCTATAATATCATGGGCGTATACTATATTTGACAAATATTACGCTAAGGTAATGGCAAATTAAACCTTTATAAAACCCAATAAAAGACTAATCTTTTCAGGTTTAATTCTTTACGTGTTAACAGTTTTTATTCTTTCAATTTTTGACTTCACATTTTTTAGATTATTTTCCGATAATTTGCAACGTTTTTATACAAGATTTCTTATTTTATTACCAAACCATCAAAAATAAGCGTTTTATTACCTTATATTTCCACACACTCTTTATAAATTATTCTCTTTATTTGGAAATGCCCCAAAAAATATACGAGATAATTACTAATGACTCTACATAATGATCGATAAGAATTATACACTAAAACGTATGTGACGATTTTTTCTAGCAATGAACTTAACGACGGCATAATAATAGAAAACTCCGCTTCAATCGCCGATCGATACTACACCCTTGCTTGCTATAAGTTATTGTAATGATGATTAATGTTGTCTCCAAAATATTAAAAAACTTATTTTAATTATTATAAACCGCTCCTTTTTTATCTGTCATACAGGTCTGTAGTTTATTTTTGCCCCGGTAATATTTTTGTATCCTCCTCTGCATCATTTTGATCGTTTGTATGACATATCTGTATGATTTAGTCCGCATTTGGTCATATATCTATAGATTCGGTCTGTGTTATATGATTATTCTAATTCATGCATAGAATTTTTACAAATATAAAGCTATAAAATAAGGTATAGGTATAAATGACGCGCGCAGTAAAAAGGACAGTGAAAATTTAAAAAATGAAATGAATGTAAATATATTTTAATATAACTATATAATAAAGTATACACCATAGAAATAACGATAAGTAAATAAAAATACAAATAAATTAATTTCTTCTGATCTATCTATCGTATACACATAATTTTGATAAAATTCAACTATATTTACAGTGTAGCAGCAGGGGTCCCAATATAGATTTTCAAGATACCTGCAACAGTATATGGTACAAGATTAATCCTCATGGATGAATTCTCTATAGGGTCTCTTGGTGGATAATTTGTTTGATGACCTACCCTATTCCACGGTTATTAGGGCCAAATTTGTACTTCTATAAATAATTGAGAAACAAATTTTCTAAAGAATTTATCAGTTTCATAATATACAATAGTTATGCATTATTTTATTTGTATTATTTTATACTTATCATTGGCCTATTGTATATTTAATAATGTCTTAAACATTCCAAGAAAATCAATATTATTTATTTTTCTGATACCAATACATGAACATTTCAATAAAATAATTGCTTTTAATATAAATTCTTTATAAACTATCTCAGCCTTTTTCGATTAATTTTAGTAGAGTATAGACCAAATTCAAAAACATTATATTGAAATATTTCAGCGATTTAGCTTTTCGATTAATTGAAAAATAATTTTCATAAATACACAGACAAGAATTTTATGATTAAAAAAACTAATTTTTATTTAATTTTGAGTCGTGTATATTTGTTATGCATCATGTTTTATGTATACATTCTACTAAAAAATATTGATATCGATTAATATGACATATCCTGTATGCTTCTGTAATCAACATTTATATAAAGTTTGAATTTCCTAGAATAGTATAGAAAAATATATACCGGAAAGAATAATAATAAAGTACAAGGATATGAAAAATAATTCACATTACATTTCAGAAATTTTTATCACCGTCCTGAATCCTGCGTCTTTCGTAACGCAGGAATTATATTCAGGAATCAAATTATATCCACTATCTATAACATAATAATTATTTAATTAAAACATACTTAATTTAAGACTTATTGTCTCATGTAAAAAATTATAAAAAATTTAATTTGTTAAAAAGATGCAATATAAAATAACTAAGACATTGTGTGTTTTCCTAATATTCTATATTTAATCCGTTAATATAATTTTAACAACTGTATGCCTTATCTATATACGTGCATCCTAGTACAATAATTAAGTATGCTGACATTGTTAAGTTTACGCAAATACAAAATATACTCACCTATACCGTCTCTGATCTGACCCTGGACAATATTTTGAAGCTGACCACACGTGTCGGGTGAATTGTTTATTGAGAGATAAGAAGTTCAAAATATGGGTGTTGTTATATTATGCAGCCTACATGGTGTAATAGATAATAATTGGTGCAGTTCTACTTGTATATTAATATTTAATGAATATGAATTATTGATTTCTTAACCACAGTACATAGTATCAAACTAAAGTTTTTCATATTTGAGTAGCTTCTTCGGATTACAGATTATCGTTTGGTTTATGCAATGAATTGGTCAATTTCGAGAAGTTGTCTGAATGTTTATTTACTTATATACTATTTATTGAATAATATTTAATTGGTTAAAAAGTTTTTAATAAATTTGAAAAATTATTATACAAATTAGGTGTATAATTTTATAATTTAAAATTACAATAATTTTCAAAATCATTAACATAAACATAAAAACAATGCAATTCAATTCAATGCATTCTATCAGCAATAGACACCTAATTTTACTTGTTTGTATATAGAAAGAATTCTTTTGAACTTAAAGTTTTGACATTATTAGTGATATAGGAAATTCGCTTTGGAAATTGTTTTGCTTCTATAAATAAAGTATAGTTCAAATAATTAATCTTTGGAGACATTCATATTAAATATTTTATTTTAAAAAAATAATTGTGTAATTGTTCATTTATATAAATTTTATAAAATTTTATTAGAGTAATCTACTATAACACAATATTTATAATGGTAAAACTAATATATAAATTATAAATTTTCTCCAGTATCACATGTTTTAAAGTTACATATTATATAAATATTTAAAAAAAGAACCCTAAATATAAATCAATAAAGTATTATATATTGATTTCGATATTATTTATATATATTCTTTACACAATTATCATGTACATATTGATTTATTGATTAACGATTTTCACACTGGTAAATTACTAATTGGCGATCGCTGACTAATTACTAGTTACAAGTCAAAGAACAATTATTAATTAACTTATTAGAATGCCTATATATAATATGACATATTCCTATATTCATTTGCAATACATCCATCAATGTAATAGATATATATTTGTAAATGTTGCTACATTTATTTCCGCTTAATTAATTTATTAATTCTTAAAAATACTTAAAATAATTTTTAAATTTTAATTTTTTTAATTTTAATTTTAAATTTTTTATTTTAAATTAAAAAAAAAAAATTTAAATACTTAAAAATAAAGTACTATACTAATGACAATGAATTATATAATGCACACACATGTACCCTACTATAAATACTTAAATGTTTAATAATGACTGAGAACAATTTAATACAATGCGACAAAGTATTGTATATTGATTTTTCTTTTTATCTTATGTATAGATGTATAATAAATATAATGAGCAAAATAATATCTTAAATATGTAAAGAGCATGTATATTAATAATATTGATTAACACTTTTCAATCAATACTTAATAAGCATGAATTGCTACTGAGTAATCCCTAACTTAATAAACCAATAGCCTATAACAGTAACAACGAACAATTAATTAACTGCAGTTATACAAAACATACAATACATTCACCATGCAATATAGATATACAAAGTTGTCATACAAATTTGTTGACCGTGATCTTACAAATATCTTTACATTACAGGAAATTATTGAATTATTGATGATAGAAGAGTTGTAAAATTGTTAATTGTAATTGTCACTAGAGTAACTGCTGTAATTTTACTATGTACAAGCGCGTCGGACACATGGCTTCGCAGCCGCAGCTGCGGCCCCAATATTTTGCTCAAAAAGTCAGAAATTTTAGGAATAAAAAGTAAAATTCGGAAATTAGCAAAAATATGTGTGATGACATAACTGTTATTTACTATTTGAATTGAATATATTTTTTACTAAACATAATATGACAAATTAACTAACTACAATATAGTTTTATAATAATGTTATAGTACGTGGAAATTGTTATCATAACATAATCCATAACAAGAAACCAAACGTAATTCGATATTGTTTTATTGTAGGCCTACTACTAGGCAGTTAGCTAGGTACTCATTATAATATAATAAGAAACATATTGTAATGAAGCTTTGAGTGATTAACAGTCCCCTTGCATTAAAATAATAAAATCAATTCAAATTTGTTAGCCAATAAGAAATCTGACAGATTTACTAACTGACTAATTATTGAGGGTTTATTTTGAGTTATATTATTCTTTTGATAAAATTTTGTTTTGTCGGAAATTTCGTAAATATCGCGGCAGCAATGTTTATTAGCTTCCGGCGCCTGATGTAACTACCGATAAATTCCGTGAAATATGTTTACATCATCACAGTATCATCTATACAAAATGTATAAATCAACAAAAATAATGGGTTTTTTTACCATTACACCTGCAGTTTTACAATTTTGTTATATTTATAACGAGGTATATTGTTTAAATTAGCATTAAATTAAAAATTAATTTATTAGTCCATATTTGTTTTTTTTATGGTTATTTTTTTTTTATAGTTTGTTTTACAGAATTTCACCTGAATGACGTCGCTTATACTTTTTGACAGCTACAACTAAAGAGAATTAATCTATTTTCTATATAACTATATATAGAACTATATAAGTTTTCTCTATTTATTTTCAGAGTAAATAATGCGCCAACTATGTCCTGGGCTCTGTTGGTCCATCCTTTGGTTCCTCATCTTTATTCTTCTGGCCTGGCCGGCGGCCTTTATCCTCGCCTGCTTTGAAGTAATACTCGTGCCTTTCTGCGTTTGTTTTTACAAAGCCAAAGCAGCATGCGAAGTACTGGACAGGATATTTAAGGTGAATATTTAAGGGCCTCTTTTTTGGGATGAATAATTATATTGGAATAATTTAAATTATAACCCGATACGCTATGTTTATATCAGCAGACAGCTGTTTATTTAGTCTTTTTATTGTGATTTTAAATGTCACAATAATATTATGACTTATATTAAACATTTCAGGTTGCTCTAAAACATAACAAAAGCTGAATAATTATATTTTTATTTACTTCTAATCTAGATTATGATATTCATTTAAATAATATACATATGCATATATATTATATAATAATAACATATATAATTATTATATTTTTATTTTATTTTATTCTGGAATGTTGTATTCAATTCACTAATGTGAATCAATTAATTCTTTTGCAATTTTAAATTCGTATTAGGGGTTAACTTGTTCGTATATATATATATATATATATATATATATATAATTTAAAAAAAATTATAATTAACAAATAGTTAATTATTTTGTTTGATATTTACATTTTTTAAAATTTTCTGCTTAAGTTCATCATTTAATGGTTTTTTGTATAATAAATTATTTTGTCGTTATTGTTTCATAAGTATAGATTATTAGTTGTAGTTTTATAAAGTATGGTGTACTAGTTAATAGCTATTAATTAGAAATTTATAATGCAGAGATTTTGAATTATAATTAATTTTTTCAATAAAAAGTTTTTGCAAAAATCTTAAAAAAAATAATAATCCATTTTTAAAGTTTTAATCCATTTTAAGAATGTGTAGTGTAAAAAAAACATTCCAGAAAATGACGATTATTTATCTACTACCATCATTAACTTCTACCGTATGTTAGAAAGATAAGAGACAGCTGATTCCGATAAGTGTATATTTAATTTCTGGATGATACGGGACAATGTTTTTCAAAATAAGAGAATCTGCAGCTATTGGAAAATGTCACAATAATTCATGATAATGCAAGACAACATTTCGCCAATTCCACCATGGGAATATACTTGCAAGACAAGCCTGTAAGATTGCCTAAACAATATGTCGATTCTAATTTGTGCAAGGTATATTGTCAAGCCTTGAAGAAATTCACGGAAGGACAAACGTTGATGAAAAATACCATTTTAATCATTTTAAGTAAACAATTCCACATTTCATAGCTGAATGAATGAGGAAAATCGTTCTGACAATTATCGAACATGTTAATACTATTATTGAAAAATAGTAATTATGTTTTCTAATGGTGTTGCATTTTTTATTGTTACATAATTCTCATGTATAATATTGTTTGGTATAATAATTTTTTTAAATATACAAATATTACATGAATAAAACTTTTTTTCTTTTTAAAGTTACAAAGATAAGAAAATAATAAATTAACTATTTCAAGCAATTTTATAAATTGGTCAAATATTAATTTTAATAATTGATGTTGTATTTTACACGTGGTTTCTTATTGCATGTCATTTGACATCAAAATGAAATATAATTTGACATACTTATAAAGAAAGAAAAAAAATGTCAGGAATTTTATCATTCTATGTTGTGGATAACAAATGTTAACTACATTTTTTTGATTATTTGTATTTAATTAAATTATGCTATATACTAATGACTTTTAACGTCGTTATTCCTTTTTCATCTTTCTAATTTTTTCCGATTTTTCGGTGACAAAATTAGGGAATTCCATGACTAATCAATCATTTTTATACCAATTTCAAAACAAATATATAAACTATTTCTTTCAATTCCTATATTTCATTATATTTTTTTAAGAATAATTTCTTATTTTAGATATAATGTAAACAAATTGACGAATAACTGATTAAATTCGACGTTTACCTTAAAATCACCCGGTTGTATTTTGTCACATATACTTATTATATATGTTTTTTTAGATTAAACTGATCTTCATAAATTTATCAGTTATTAGAATTATGTAATCTAGCTAGCTGCCTTATATAGTTCTATACGATATAGTGCAACATTTAAAAATATATTTTATGGACTTTTAACAAACTAACAATCCCAAACTTGATTAAAATACTATTGTAGTTAATGTTTAAAGCTTTATTTGCAAATTAATTGCCATCATAATTTGTTATAGGTTCTTTTCAAAAGGTTCATAAATAATACAATTACAAAACCATTTATTATTATCACACACAAATAATATAAATTCATACATTTATACATTCACAATGTTCGTACAAATTTTATATCGGATCGTTTTGACAATAATTAACATACATATAAAAAATGTTGTAATTTAAACAGTTGCTTTATTTTATAGACGATATTTGAGTAAACGTGTAGCAATAAACACGTACCTAATTTTTTTACATATTTGTAAAAGAAAAAAAATATATAATAATATATGCATCAAAAAGGTGGTTAAAAAAAACTTTCTGTAAGATTCACCGCTAGAAAAAGACAACATATAAATTTTACTTTAATCATTGCGAATATATTTACAGGACATTACAAATATCCTATAATTCTTCTTCAGTTGACAAACAAAATATTTTGTAAAGGGAAAAGTAAAATCTAAGAATAAAAACAGAAATATTGGTAAATGTTTATTACGGTATTTACTTATCAACTAATTGCGTTTTCCTTAATACAATATAGTAAGGTATGTTGCTAAATACTACATGAGCACACACTCTAGAATTAATACGCAATTAATAAGTAGATTAATTACATTATAATCACACGTATGGTTATAGATGTATTTCACTTAGGACATTACAGATTTACACAACAAAGAAATAATAACATACTTTGTTTTATTAATTAAAATGATATATCTTGTTCAATAAAAAGATAATGTAAGTTATATAGAGGACAAGTACTATAAGTTATAGAATTCGAGATTGAATTTAATATTTTCCCTAACTGTTATACTGTGATAAAAAAATATTTTTATAATAATTAATACTTACAATCCAGTCATCAGTATAGGGAGACTAGTGTACATAATGAGAGCTGAATAGCTCGAAACCGATAGTTCTCCGTCTTTCTGCTGTATGTACTAGTTCTGCGCTTGGTGATTACTTAATTAATATTATACACAACATTTAGTATTAATTTTATTTTTTCGGTAAAGTCCTCAAATCCATTCAAGATCCATAAATTCCGATAAATTCATGCTTTGATTTATATCGCGCAATCATCCACCATCACTCCATCATTTTTCAAAAATATAACGTCAATTTACACAATCTACACAATATGCGTCATCGTATAAATATACGAGAACCATTAATTTGGAGAATCAGTTGTCTACTATTGGATTATTTTAGTAAAGCAGTCATATATGTATAATTGCATATTATGGTACCAATTATTCATATATAAATAAATTGTACATCACAAAATAACAGCTACTACATGATTTAAAGTTGTCAACATAGTACGTAGTTTGTATTCTATGGAAATGTTTCCGTACCAATGTCGTTTCAACAATAATAATATGTTATTTATTTATTATCGTATAATCTGAACATATTTCATATCAGATAGACACTGATGTAGATAATCGAATCGCGACTATTTTAACATTTTTATCCTAATATTTTATATATATTCGGGGTATTAAACACCCCAACCGTAATACCTTATACTTTAATATATTTACGTTCCCTCTATTAAAACTAATAAATAAATAAACTTTCGTAAACTTATACTATTGAAGAAAAGTAATTAAATTTCAACAAATTCCGAAGGGTATATTGATTGCACTTGGGTGCGGTGTTAAGTACCTCAAGCAAACAACAACTGTTAAATCAATAATTGTGTCAAAAATTAGTAAAAATTACATTCTGAAATATAAATAGAATTAATTATTTAAAATATGTCAAAATATATAACTCTTATGTTACTTTAAAAAAAATATATATATTTAAATTAGTATTACACTATTCTTGAATTGTATTGCTAAAACTAATTGCATTACTTTAAGTGGGTGTTTTTATAACTATAAATATAATTTGGGTTATGATTTATAATTATATAAATAAATGAAA
>JAUZND010053020.1:0-19191 GCA_034780555.1 Coelogynopora nodosa | reverse complement strand
GGCTCGAACCTGCTCCGAGACAACACCCTTGGCATCCGCAAACCAGCGTCTTAACCACTCGGCCATCCCATTCCCAAATGATCCCGATAAACATACAATTTTCCTGTTAATATGTTAGTTATGATACCAGTTAAAATACCAGTAATAAAGCAAAGATACTTTCATATTAAGTATTTATTATCTGTAATACCAAGATCTTTATTAAGTATCACAGATATTTTAATTTCGTCAGATCTTAGGGCAATAAATTCAAGATTTATCCATATCTTACCGAAAAATTCAATATCTATCCATATGATATCTTACTAAGAACTTGCAAGAGTCACCATTTTGGTAAAACTATGTGCAAATGAACTTGAATAGATTTATAAGATCCTGGTGAAATTTTAGTAAGAAATATAAGTTTCAGTTGACTTAATTTATTTCATTTAAAATATTTGTATAATTTATAATTTAATATATATATATAATTATGTAATTTTTTAATATCACACCTACATTTTGTTAGTTATTTTTGCATCTTATTTCCAATTTGTTCTGTTAATTACTACAGTTCAGCTTATGCTACTTATTCTTTTCTGAACACAGATTCATCGTTTAAAAGACAATATCTCCAAATTGCACGCCAAAATGCCAGGCTCCAAGCGACTACTCCCAAAGGATTATGGTGGAAACAATCCCCTAACTGTGGAGCAAATGAAAGGTGATCCCTAGCTGCCTTGCTCTGTAATAGTTCAGAGATCTGAAATTGTATTATTTAGATCAGACAATTATATTTGTTTTAAATAAATGTATTGATTACGATATATTATTTGAACTATTTCATATGGAGCATATACAATAATATAAACCATTAAATAAATGTTAGATTTCATAATCTAATTCTTTATATCTAATTTGATTTAAATCATACTATCTAGTGGATTCCCCGTTTAAATGTGGTAAATTAAGTAAGCGTTTATTTCACGCTAAATCGTTTATTTCAATAGTGAAATAAATGGCAATTCAATCAATACAAAAATTTCATCAAAAATTTAAAAATTGTCATGAAATAATGATTTAAATTTAAAAAATAAACCATGGATATATTTGTATAATAATAAATTATAGATTTCACTATTTATTATAATATACCCATGGTTTATCATATACTTATCTAACTTATATATATTGATTGCCAGATATCAAAGTATTATATATTACTACTTGATATTGTGCTTGAAAAACTTAGTGTTATATTTTTTATTGATTTCATAATGAACAGTAACTAGAGTCACCGAAGCGTACTTGATTAGCGTCTCAAAAGTTACGTTAGATTAAGAGTTTTCATTTAAATACTGTTCTAAACTATTTTCAATCATAATATCTATTTTCCAAAATATATTTGAGTAAATATATATCGTATCTAACGTAGGTGTTATGCAATCGTATTATATTCTACATTTGAAATTCCTTTTTTACTATTTTAAAAATCAATATGAAATTTAATATTAATCAACATTAATCATTAAGTAATACATATTAAAAAACGGTCAGAGAGAAATACAGCATGTTCGTTACTGATGAAGTAATACGATAAAATGGATATATGTACAAAACATTAAAAAATATAGGAACCATCTAAGTAATCAATAAACATACCCTTATTAAGGTTGTGTTGTTGATTTGTTTCAAAATACATAAGTTGGGAATTAAATAAATATTAAACGTATATTAAAATAATAAAGATATGCACATACATTGTAATAATAAATATAATGATTTATAAATTGAACTTGAACGCTTGTAAGTATAAATACTGTCCCGTTTTGTGGTTGACATTTACGTAACATTAGCATCTAAAAAGCTCAGTTCTTGTCAACAGCAAGCAGTACAGTAACTACTTTATGATTTATTTATTAACAAGAACATACTGACGTCTAAATCAGAGTGAGGATGCATCAATTGATTCATATGGTGATACTTACTTACTATCGGCAGTACAGATGCTATATTAATCGACCCCCCTGCATACTCTGATGCATTACACTTGAAAGCATCTTGACATGACAGATTTAAGTAACCCATCAAGCTTGACCAAGTCTGCATTGAAGTCTGACCAAGTCTGCAACTCTATTATTGACTTCAGGCTTACTTTATTGACTAAGAGAACGACTGTTCTTTTACTAACTCCAACCAAATTTAGATTATAGATTATAAATATAATCTAAAAGACTACATAGTATACTGCCTTTTTAGGCGACATAAAACTTGAATACTTTATATTATAAATATAATTAGTATAGGAAAAGTGGATTCGACCGCAGTTATACAAAGTACTAATTATGACAGATCGTTTGTTTTTTATACTGTCTTTTAGTGTTTTAATTTTGTCTAAGAGCGCGAGATATATATTATATGCAACTGTAATCTATCATTCATAAACTTCTGATGAGTTTGTTTAGATTTTGACGACCAAATAATGTAGAATTGTATAAACATTGGTTTTCTTATTTATTGACTTTAAACACTAAAAAGAATAGAATACTCTCTTGAATATACTACAGGTACATTAATGTGAGACTATTCAAATTATCACTTTAAATAAAATAAATACTTTTCATTTTTGTAAATAAAAAGGAAAACTAGCTTAAATTAATATTCATGAAGATTCTAGTTGTGTTTTGTTGATAATTACTTCAACGTGAAGCGGAAAGATATCCTAGAAAGATATTCAATTATGATATATATTTGGCATAATATATATTAGTACCATTTAAAGCTGATTATTTCCTCTTTTAACCCCCCCCCCCAGATGCCTGGATAGAGAAGGTGAAGGCTTACTACGCCAATGGCAATCCTCTCGGTGGAATCCGTGTTGATGAATCAAAACGTCCAGAGATCTCTCTCAAATATCTGGCTCAGTATGAAGATTATAAGAGTGATGAGTTGATGACGGGAACCGTTGGAACCTTTACCAAACTTAACGTCTGAAATGAGATCAATGCCGGCGTCTTCTTGAATAATTGTTGTGCATCATTTTAGTATTTTTTGTTTTATGCATGTTTTATAGCGACGTTCTTTTCATGTGTTAAATTAAGAATTTAAATGTTTGATCAATTACAAGATAATTATTTTATTTATTTTATTATTTAAATAACTTGGCATCTATTTAAATTTATTGTTTAAATTAGAAAACTACACTTCGGTAACGAGATTTTGTTCTATGATGTGTTTTGCTGTACTATAAAGTTTGCTAGTGATAAAGTGACTGCCTAAACTGCTTAAATGTTTCCAATAATATATATATATATATTGACAGTTATGTAATGTGTCTATTTTTACGTTATTGTTACCTAACAACATTTTATTTTTCATGTTTTTTTCACTTCTTTTATTTAACCTTCTATATTAAATCTCAGTATGTTTACTATCATATAAACTACTTATTGTCATAATCTAAATTATTGCAATGGTATATATGTGACATAGTTATCTCACGTTTTTTGCATATTATGTTCCCTAATATGTCCTTATATTAAATAAACTATGTATAAATCATTAATCTAAATTTCTTACATTTTTAATAGAAATGTCATTAGTATACTACTATATTAGGGCTTACGCATGCTAGATATGTCTGCAACGAACTAAATACCACCTGATTCACAACAGACAACTTCAAATATAATTTTCAATTAATTTAATGAATAAAAGAGTCAAGATTGCGTTTAAATTAAATAAACTACAATAATTATACAATTTTTTTGTGATTATTTATAACTTTTTAACAAAGACAAAGAAAAAAAAGTTGCGTATACATTATGGAAACAACACCATATTAGGGAATTATTATAATAATTATTATAATCATATTTATAACTAACAGAGCTTACGTAATAGTATTAAAGACTAGTGGATTAGCCCTTCGATTCTGAACTCCTTCTTTCTAAATTATTTGAAACACTCGTCTCTTCTGGGTTACAGACACTACACAATGACGAGGGTACACAAGTACCTACATAGGTAGATAATTGAAAATGTATGTCTATTTTATTGTAATTGATAAGAGTTAAGGTAATATATATTTTTAAAGGAGAAAGACTAAATAAAATGACGAAATATCAAAAAAGGTTATTATTACATAAGAAGGATTTAATAGCTAGAGGAAAGATCGTCTGTATAGGACAATGTTCGGCAGAAAATTTCGGTCTGTCCATCATTTCGTGTACCATAGTGATCATTTGCTGTATTTTCAAGTATATTTTGTAGAGGATGATCTTTATTGATAATAATTTTATTAATGAATTTTTTTAATCTGTTTTTTGTATTGTACGTTTACGATCTGGTGTAGTTTTTCTTTGTCTATTGATTTATTGATTTTGTCTATTGATTGACCTTTGCGAAGAAGTTAATTAGTTTCCTCAGTTTTTTCTTATCCTTCATCAGAATTTAATGAATCAGAATAGGATGACATTTAATATATCAAGAATCGCTGTTAACAAATATTTAAATAATAATAGTTTGATTTATTATTTTTTTATTAATAGTACCTAGTTTTATACAAGTCACCATATTAAATTTAAATTAAATATAATTTTTTTTAAATTTATTTAGCTGGTCATATATGAATTATTGGAGTATTCGTAGTTCTTTAAAGTGTTAGTTTAAAATTAACGTATTAAATTATTGAGACAAAACAAATATATTAATTATTTTTTTAATATTTGAGTTAAAAAGGTAGATTATGATGTAATTTTATTAAATTTAAACATGACAAGTTTCATTCATTCGTATGTTTTGTCATTCTATTAATAATAGCTTTTACATAACTATATTTGGAATTTTGATCTACATTTTGAGATTTGTAGATTTGAACAATCGTTTTCCTGTATTAGATTTTCAAGTAAATTCCTTTATAACTAATAATTATGACTTAAAGATTACATATATATATATATATTAACCGTTTGTTTAAAAAGGCCAATACAAATTAATTATGCTACAATCTGAATACAATTAGTTCCTGATACAAAAACATATATTTCGAAACAATTTACGTGGTCTAATTGTTTTATTATATATTTATGCAAAACATAAAGTGATAATAATTGATTATTATTTGACATTTCCTGCGTAAGATTTTTAAAATAATTTATTTTGTATTCGGTACTAGGATAATATCAGAGAGCTTCTATGTATCGGATGTACCCAGCAACAGTAGCCAAATCAAGCGACAATTTCATCTCCCGACTCCATTTATAACTAACTAACTCAGTTAAATGAAAAGATGGTTGTATAATGGCACGTTGTATATACAATGTTATATTTCGGTATCTGTTACTGTAACTTCTAAGATAGAATCTAAACATTCCCATTTCGGAATCTCGTTTGACAGCTAGAAACTGGTTGTTACGTCGCTGTTATTTTGGTAATTCACTATGTAAAATTTTTTTCCTCTTTTAAAAAAGGTTATTATATATATTCTAATTTTTAAGCAAGTTTTATATTAGCTATTTCTAAACTGTTACATATATCTATTTAAATTACTAGGGGGATGAAGATTCATTCGTATATCATTAATTAAATTATTTCCGTAATTTTTTAATAATCGATAGCGTAATCGAAATTCATGTGTTACTAAAACAATCAAATGAGTTTTTTCTATTACAAAAACTTGTTATCTTCTAAATGTATTAATATATAACCGGCCATTCTGCAGTATGCGAATAGGAAATTTCTAAAGGAAACAATGCATTAAGCGACTGATATAATGACTTATATAGCTACTAATAATCTACCCTTGCCTGGAAGTAATCATGGTAGTAATAAATACCACTTTATGAAATCGACATTGAACTAAATAAATGGATTTTCATTGAGTTACTGTCAGGAGTAAGCTAATACCACTTTATGAAATCGACCCATAAAGTATATTCTATAATCTTTTGCAGATTATCCCTAGACTACAAAATCCTGAATTTAACCTAATAAAATTTAAACTTTATAAAATTAACAACCATAAAACCAAATGGGTTTAACCCTATAAAATCCTAAAATAGTACAGTTTAACTCCATAAAATCTTTAAGTATAACTTCATAAATTTCAAAGACCATATAATCTATAATTTCTAAAGTTCAGCCTCATTTAAAAAAAAGTTATGCAATAACATGCTACATTAATTTAACCCTTAAAAGCCTAATAATTTAATTATTCTTAACCCCATAAAGAATCGATGGTTTATATAATAACATTTTTTTTCTTGTTCAACAGATTTTGTTATAAATCACAAAACCTTATATTAGATATTAAGATCTTGCATTTAATGATTTTATTATTGTATATGAGTGGTTAAACTGTAGGATTTGTTATTTAAGTATTTTATTAAGAAATTTAAGTATTTAATGATTTTATGAGGTTAAACTTTAAAATATTAAAATTTTATTGGATTGGACTTTAGGATTTTATATGGTCTAAGATTTTAGTATTTTATGATGTTAAAAATATTTTTTTAATGATTAAAACATCATGATTTTACCTTAGCTGATAAAGTCTAAAGTTTTATTATGGATTATAGTTGATATATGCAAATTTAACATTGACACTATTGAAATTATATGGCGATATATTAGATGATCAGCGATAGAAAAGAGTATAAAACAATTTTTTTCTATACCGTGAAGTACAGGTCAATTTGGAATTATAGCAAATAGTACATGGTGATATAGATAAATTTGAATAGCATTTAAACAATTTAAAAGTACTATGTTTATTTTATTAAATATTTGTAATTATTCGTTTGGATAGTAGTATAATATGCATAGTATACGAGTATTGATACAATGGCTATATGGATAAATTTGAACGGCAGTTGAAAATTGCAGTTGACTTTTGAACTATTTCATGATTATACCTTTATAACATACTTATAGAAATATGAATAGATAGTATGCGTATAGTATAATATAAAACATATTGTTTTTATTAAATGGCAATTACTATCAATTTTCCATAACATTTTGACCTCACTGAATTTGATCAACATTTGACATGTTTAAAAATATATATATTTGTATTAGAGTGATCGATTACTGCTAATAAAATACATCTCATCAGTTTATCATTAGTCAAAGAGAAATTCGCGATTATGACATAGTGAGACTACGGAGTGAAAAGAAATGAAATTCTCTCATTGATGAACTCATTAAGCACTACCGACCAACCCATGTCGTGAAGAAGTAGCATATGAAAAGATAAGGGTAAACTATTTTAACGTCATGTAAACTTCTACCAAGCCGTCAGATACTGAATCCGGGCGATATGGGTATATATATGCATATATGCGGTATTCACATCATGTAAAATGCTATCAATCATCGGTAATAATGATGTCATGATCTACTATTATGTAATTAGTAATCAGAACGTAATTGTGAGGCGTTATCCACTTTTAGCTGTGTTAGATTTGCCACGTATGTTTTATTAATGTTTGTAGTTAAGTAAGCTGTAGGTACCACTCGTATACTACTAGCAATATTACAATAATAAGGAGATCGTTTATATTTTTTAAATATCTCTGAATCAACAGTGCTTTATTCAATAAGTCTAGTTTTCTATGAACAGGATATTTACACTACACGATTATATTATTATGTCTCTCAGAATAAAACTTTAATTACAAGTTTTAACTAAAGTTTTATTAAATAAATATCTCCTTCGTAACATTCTAAACATTCAATTCATTAACTGTGATTTTATTAATAAGTAAACGCGACAGTACTTCTTATTTTATTCGGTTATATTCCAGAACTACTAATTTCAATTTTGTTTCTCGCATAAATTAATCATGTTAACAGATATATTGGATAGTGCTCGCATGTGTTTCCATTCTTTTTATTGTTTTATTTTATTATTGTTTCTTTTTCTCTAAAGTTTACATTTATTCTTTTTTCTTAAATTTTCAGTCTCACCCTAGGATGCTGTTTCATCCCGTTGTGTGTGAATACGACTAAGGACGTGATTCATAGATGTCCTTCTTGTAAACATGTACTTGGCGAACATAGGAGAATAAAGTGATGAAACATGCAAAGTATAAATAAAATTATTATTTTTATATATAGTTTGTATGAATTTGAATTATTCTTTTATTGTTTTTATATATATTTATGACCGCTTAAATTTTATTTATTATTTACATTTTTGTATAACACGAATATTTCTGTTTTAACAATTTAACTGATCTTAATAAATATATTGTAATAATTTAAACGGAGTAATTCACACATATTTTTTTCTGCTTATTAGCCATTACGCTGGTATACATTTATAAATATAGATATATAACTGTTCTGATAAAAATTTAATGAAAGACGTACTATTGTAACATTTAATATTTAATACAACGGAAGTATAATGTAATTTTATATATTTCAATATTCATAAATTAGAATTTTATATCCATATTCTCTATCTCCAACAATTTTTTTACAAAATAAGAATGAAATTATTCGAAAACAGTGATTATAAGTGAAAAATGCATAAATTACTAAAACTTATTTGTTGTTGCATTTAATAATGATAACAACATATTTTCAAAATTCATAAATGAGAAAATGCATGTATGTATCTTTTTATGCACATTCATTGTGAAATTGTAATAATAATACTATTGTTCTAATTATATACTAATGGGTATGAATAATCTGTCAATATTAGGCCTACACAGAAAAATTCTAAAAGAATCACTAATTGAATAAGCACCTGTGGAATCATCTTTTGTATGTGGTAGACAAGTCTCGTTTTAAACACAAATATATAGTCGGACATCATCGTTTCATTCTGTATTCCTTTATATTTTTTCTCCTCCGCTGTATATCTTTCACATTGTTTTTCACTTAAACCCCAATTTTTTTTGTAAGTTAACCTGAGTGGACATGAACAAAACTTCTGGTATAGCTTATAAGCATATTTGTGACTATTTTTTGTAACTATTAAATGTGCTTCCATCAATCATGTTTGGAAGTGTTTGGCTTTCATTAAATATCTACTTTGAGGTCTATGGAACAAATACTCGTCCTTTTGTCAGCTTAATCAGGCTAAATCTATTGAAAAAATGCGACAAAAATACAAAAGTATTCAATATCAATTTTTTCAAATTGTTTCATTATCCCCAACTTTATGTGTAGGGGTGGAAAATTAACATATTTGTACGAAAGCGGAGCTCATAATTGATATGTTTAAAAAAAATCTTATCGTATTTTTACCGGTAACTATGTATATCTAACCTTACTAACTGTCACATATATATAACTATAGAAGCAATAACATGTTGTATATAGTCAAACTGTTGACCAAGTATATAGAGATGATTTTGTGATCACCACACATTCTCATATATAAAAAAGACACTTATTGATTCCTATGTATTTACATTTTTAGATCAATAATTATTAATCTAATCATGTAATTATTATCATACACTACATTATACCAATATAAAACCGTTTATATGTGTAATTGGTATATTAATATATATTAACAGTTGAATATAAAATATTTAATGTGTTCAAATCTATTGAAATCTATAGGCAATTGAAATATATAATATTACGTTATGGTCAGCAAAAGAAATGTATACCAGTGTATTAATAAACTAATAATAAATCTCTTTTGATTTTTCATCTTAATTCATGCGTTATTAAGTTTTATCTTATCTGCCTTTTATTCTAACCACTCAGGTTTTTGGATTATTATATTTAAATTGTAATTTGTTTATTTGGAATTAACCGAATAATACAGTGGTTTTATTTATGTGTGAATTAATAAAGCTATATTGAAATGATCAATGCTATTTATTTTTACTTAATCGTAAATTATTGTTAATTTATATTTACAATGCAATAAAATTTTCTTTTAGATTTAGAAAACCTTTAGGAAGACAATATATTTGCAGTCGAATTGATATGGTTATATTATCCAACTAGATATATATTTAACGTACGTTCAAAAATAAAATATTGGAGAAGCACAACTTATAATAAAAACTATTCTCAAAACAAGTACGATATTGTTAAATAATAGTTTACAACCAATTCAATTGCTAATAATATCAAATTGTAAAACAATTCAAACTATATAATATAAATGTTGCATTGATAATATTCGGAGGCGCGTCAGAGCTTTTCATTGTTTGTTCACATCAATTGTATTTTTTAATTCGGAATGAATAATTACTTCTGTCGAATATTAAAATGTTTATAAAAGAAATTATTTATTAATTTTATTGGCTATTATTCAGTTTTTACTCGTAGTTTATATTTTATAGTTTTGAAACTGTAGACATAGCATGTGTTTTACTTTATCAAATTGAATTTCAGAATGAAATATTGATTAATTCACGAATGCGATCCTTTCCATAGTTGTAACATACAATATAAATCGCTGCAACAAAAGCGAATATTTGTTAAATTCACATGGGCATTTTCGGAACTCCTGTGATATTGCAGGATACTTGCCCTAAATTAAATATATTGTTTAGTTTATCTTTTAATAAGTATCCGTTGAATTATTTGATTTATGTAGTTTTGTGACCGTAAGGTCTGATGAGCACCTTCAGTAGTATGTTTATTATTAAAAGAGGATTAGATGTATATATATTTTTCGTTTTTCAAGGTTTCGTACATTCATATTAATATTTAACAATCCAACTACATACTTTGCAGTATAGGAATACTCTCTCAGCAAGTTTTTCATGGAGATGTGTCACTAAGTTAAGTAAGTAATTAAATTAAGTGGTTAATGTACACCTACACTCAATCCTGGGGCTTGTTTCATAAACCATAATTACAAGTAATATACAATTCTACACATTTAGTGACGATTCTGTTTCGTGAACAACAAATCCATAATTTACAATTAAAGATATAGCCTATTTACTCTATAATTAAGGATGTTTTACAGGCGTCTGTTTCATAGTACAATCTGATGTTATATACTGTATATTGGAATTCCCAAGTTGTTTACAGGAAAAATTTCATAGATACAAAATTGTTTGTAAATTTATTTACTTTCGTGATCGTATATTTTATTTTTTGGTAATTAATTTTAATGGTAATATTAATATGTCATATGTAATATGTAATATGTCATATGTCATGTAATATGTGAAATACACAGTAATTGATTAATATAATTACAATTTATTATTAATTAATTTACAAAATTAACAATTAATTATTTATGTTCAATTTTTTTTATTTTGTGTAAATTAATATACCCACGTCACATTTTATTCAGTAAATAATTTTAAATTTATTTTGGAACTTTAACTAGTTATTTTAATATTAGTAACGTTTATGATGATATCAATTAAAATAGTAATATATTAAAACTACATTGATTAAAACTAAAATTAAGTCATTTTATTAGTGATTTTTTTATGTTAGCTATATTATAGCTCGACTCATAAGACTGCGACTGTCCTTGATTCGAACTATAATTAATTATACGACTTATATTGAGCGATTACGCGGTATATATGATCATTTAAGAAGACAGTATTATTTATATTATTGATATTTGGGTAAATGGAACCTAGTAATAAAAGAAATATTATTTGTAATTGCACATTAACATGCGCACCTTTAGGACGAAATAATAAACATTTTGGTTTTAAATAAATATTAATTTACGTATTATTTATTTGTAGAAGCAAAACTATAATGAAAAATAGTCATCTAGATAATTATGTTAATATATAAAAGAAATAATTTTACGTTTGTTTGTAATTCTTTTTATTACTAGGTTCCATTTACCCAAATATCAATAATATAAATAATACTTCTTAAATGGCGCGTATAATCGCTCAATATATGTCGTATAATTAATTATAGTACGAATCGAGGACAGTCGCAGTCTTATGAGTCGAGCTATAATATAGCTAACATAAAAAATCATAAGGAAATAAAGGAACGTACGCGACAGGTAGATGACACGCTTAATACTAATAAGCTATGTGGATGGATATTATAACGGCTACTTTCATCTTTATTTTATTAATATTATGTCGATGGCATGATTGAGTTCTCAAAGGTTCTAAAAATTATCTCAAACTTAGACTATAATTCTATTAAAGTCCGCACGGTAATTGGCCATCATTATTATTATTTTGGACACTGAAGAAAACGTTTGAGGTACTATTTCATGTAAACGTATTGTTGTTCTCTAAAGAATTGAAATATTTAACATCTGTGAATTATAACAGTAAATAGTAAATTGTAGATTTGTTATTTATGAAATAGGCTTCTAAGATTTGTGAGTTCGATTTACAAAATATACTACTGACTTTAGTAAATTAATAGCAGTCTTCTACATTAAACAATTACAATATAATTATTTTATTTAGATTTTAGCTTTAATTTAATTATTGATTTTCATAGTTAAATGAATGAATATATATATTTGAAATATAAAAGAAAAGTATATATATATAATAATTATGATGTTGTAAATTCTTAAAGAGGACTACCTTTATTAATTCGTTCTTAATAAATTTATAAAATACACAGTTACAATACGTACTGAAATTATTTAAATCTTGAATATTTTAATTTATATTTAAATATTCTAGATAATGCAATTAGATGAACTCTAAATAAATAACGCGTTATTTAAATTATTATGAAATGCTTCATTACCAAGACTGTTTCAATTACCTTATAGTTTGACAGTGTTCTATCCCGTATTCATTTTTATAATAACTAATGTATTTATGTAGTTAAATGTTGGGCCAAATGTTGTTTAGATATAAATTAGAATAGATTTAGAATTTTTTTTTACAAATGTATTTATCTCATTTTATATAATTTTGTTTCGAATTATTCCTATTAATTTTATTTGAATAATTCAACGTACTCTTTATGTCATGTTCATCGAGCAGTATGCAGTAACAATTTTATGTTATGGCAGTTGAACTCTAATGAAATATTGAGTGCTATCGGTTGGGAACATATTTCAAAAAAAGTTTAATAATATATAAATATTTATTAGTTAAAATCATTAATATAAGGTTACTATATATAATTAAAACATTAAAAAATCATTTTATTTCACTCTTATTCAATTAAATAAATTATTTTACTATTTTAATTTGAATAATAGCACAAATTTAATATAATTTCTATTAATTATTTATAAATAATTATGACTAACTTTATAATTATATCTAAATATATTTTTAAAATTATTAACTTTAATACTGTCAGTAGACATCACTATTTCATTACAGTATGACCGCTATACTATTAATTGACCCAAACATTATATATTATATAAATATATTTATGTAGAGTATTTTCCTATGCTATAGGCTATGGCTAATAATAAATAATTGTTTTGTAAACATAATAAATAATTTCTCTATCAAAAAAATCATATTATTACATGAATATATTATTCAAATAAATATATTTTTTTAGTAAATTTTATTATTATTTTAAATATTAAAAAGTGAAAATATTATTATAATAGATATTATGTATTTATTATTGCATTAATAAAATATCAATAAAGTAGTATTTTTTTGGAATTCTGTATATTTAAATTAAACTGTTAAATTATTGCCTGCTTTTAAAAAACACAGAACATGTGGTACTACCTTAAAAAGATGTTTATTTATTATATTTTAATCATGACCTTTAAATATTTATGATCTACAAAATGTTATCAAATTTGAAAGTGGAATATATCAATAAACCATTACCATAATGCAATAAAGTGAATGTTATTTTAATAAAACATACCTTTTTGACAATTGTTATTTTACAGGTGTTTATTAATCAACTTGATTCTAATTAATCTATAATATTGGATATTTTAAAATATTGTTGATTGTATAATGACTATTAATTCTACAAGGTAAAGTATGTGTTTAAATAATCATGGTGATTTAAACTTATTAATATACAAATCAATATTGTAACATTTCAATTAATATGTGTAATGTTACAAAACAATTTAGACACATACATTTCAATAAAAAAGTAGTTGTTACACTTATCCAAAGTAGTTGTAAATACTCTACAAAATGAAACTAAACAGTAACACTTTCATTTGTATATAGCAATTATAATGGCTTTTATTTCTGCATAATTTTTATAAATAGTTAATTATATTTTTTATATTTTGTTTTTTGGTTAATTTTGGTTACCTAAGAGTGATTAACAATTAATAAAATCAAAAATAATTTACAAAGTTTAACAATAATGTAAAAAATGAAACATTATTTATAAAAAATTAGACATTTTCATTTTTTTAGTTTAATTTTTTTAATTTAATGAAAACAATTTAATATTTTTTGCAGCCTAATGATATTCACCTCTCCCTAGGCTATGTAAGGATTCCAAATATCAAAAGCTTATATAACCTCTTATAACTTATGAAAAATGGAACAAAATTTTCAAAAATAATGTTTTATTAAATTTTTTAACAGTCAAATGTACCTAAATAGAATTTTTGAAATAAATATTTTCACTGTAAATAAATAAAAAAATTACATCTTATACAGGGGTTATAAAGAAATGGAGGCCATGGCCACCACACTTTAAAAAAATTAAAAAGTATTATATCTCTAAATATCTAATAAAATTTGCATAGGTAAAGAGGTCAAGGGTAAGTAAATGGCCTTTACAGAAAATAAATCCTTTTCAAAAAATGTGTCCCTCCACATAGAATATTGCTATGTGGCCCCTGTTATACCATTAATATTTCTGCAGGTGCTAGATTTTCACCAATACTAAATTTCACTGTAAAATATGGTGTTTAAATACAAGTGTTTTTTTAGTGCCAAACATTGCTATGAGGTATTTTATTAAAGAGGAAGAATAATGCAAAAATCGGAACACAAATTTTTGAAACTTTTATGGAAATTGCAAATGTATTTGTAAAAAGTCTTAATGAATAACAACAAATTTCTAATTATATTTAATTAAATATTAATATTGACTTTCTTTATAGGATATTGATTAATATGTTGATGTTATGCACAATTAGTTCACATTTTGTGTTTTATCATGTGTTGTACAATTCATCAATTTTTATCATGGGCACCTCCCCAAAATATATTAAATTTATTAAGCACTATTAAGGGTATCTTCCACAGCTTCTACTCTTTCTTCCATACTTCACCTCCTCCACCACCCCTCTCTCGATATATTAATTAAAAGGGAATCCTTTTGAAAATCATTAAACATTAAATTAAGAAAATATATATATCCCGGCAAAGCGTGAATCGCAATCTACCCTTGATATTATTAATAACGGGGTATGCCACATTATTATATATAGAAAAATGATTCATTAGTATGTATAAAAATTTAATTTAACTAGCTTTATTTGATGCTCATTTACATTTTACAAAGCTCATTTTATTAGATTTTGCACCAAAAAGATAAATTTTTTGTAGGATTCAATAAATTGTAAAAATATAGATGACCTGCGAATTGACAGGCTAACCCAATAGTATATTATTATTATGCATAAAAATTATAAAAAATAAATATCAACATATAAGTCATTTTTCTATTGAGAAATGTAATATATTAAATATTATTATTCTTTTAGTAACTATATATAATTTTATTAATAAAGGCATTATAAGACCTCATCATAAGACTATTATACCCCATCATTGTAATAGCTTTAATTATGCTTTCTCTTTCTAAAACCAATGTATGTCCCATAATGTATTATATAGCTGTCATTTTAATCCAATTGCAAGTACTATGTAAGTATATATATATATATATAATGTATACTATAGTGTTAAAGGCTTCACCTAATTTTTGTAGGCAATCAGGGTAATTTGGAAATAGTGCCTAGTAGATGATGATGCATGGTTTTAATACAAACATATTTACTTATTAATTATTAAAATGATTCATATTTAAACATCAAAATGTTGATTTGATCATTGTGAACATATTTTTACTCTTGGTATATATCTGTATACACATATTTGCTACTTATATATTAAATTATCACTATTTTAATTAGAATAGTTTATGTGTATGTTTTAAAGTTGATTTATATATGTAATTGTATGTGTAACATGTCAGCTTACTTTTTTATACAAAAACGAAAGTGTATTTCATTATAATATCTAAATTGTATATATATATATATATCTTTTTGTTTTCTAGTTAAACATGAGTAATCTTCCTCCTTCATATAATGATGTAATTGGTAAGTTTAAAGGGATCTTCAAGATATGACTTTATATTATGTCATTTACTATAAACTATAATCTACTTATTACAGTCCATAATAAGGGAGCACCCAATCAGGGAAATACATCACAGCAGATGCCCCCTGGACAACCTTATTTTGTCCCTCCAGAGGGACAACAGCAGATGCCCCCTGGACAGCCTTATTTTGTCCCCCAACAGGGACAACAGCAGATGCCCCCTGGACAACCTTATTTTGTCCCCCAACAGGGACAACAGCAGATGCCCCCTGGACAACCTTATTTTGTCCCCCAACAAGGACAACAGCAGATCCCAGTTGGTCAACCATGTAACATGCCACTGGGACAGCAAACCATCGTTCAACAGCCTCAGGCTGTAGCAATGCAAGGTTAGCGTTCAATTTTATGTAATATATTAAAATATATTTATTGGTTTGAGTAACACGAAAATATTATAATATAAGTAGTATAACAGTTTGTACCCTATTAGTCAACAGAGTGACCGGTATTTGAAAACTACTATCTCTTAGATATTATCATCTGAGAGTTGTAGTCATTTGTAAAAATTTGATACGACAATGTTTATCCGATTTCAATATAAGTGAGTACATCATCCTACAATACATACTAATGGAAATAAAACCTGTGACACAACTATTGGTGAGCAAACCCATAACTAACTCTTAGCCACATAGTTTATTTCTATCAGTTACTGTTTATTACGCTATATAATTAAATTTATATAGATAGTAATAGGTACCTATGTATATATAACATAATATAGTATACTAAAATTAATTAATTAATTTGTTTAAAGTTTTATATTATTGCATACATCATTTTATTTTTAATTAGCAATTTTTTCCCCAATGCCAATACATGTTTATTCATCAACTATACTGTTTTAGGGCTGCAGGTTTATGCATAGAATTCTAGACAAGCATTTGTATTACTTATTATCTAGAAATTTATATTTTTAAATGTCCAATGTAAATCCCTATGCCTTCAGCATCAACAACAATTATTCTGACGCAACCTAGCAGTTATAGGTCTGGTAAATACCCACGTAAACCTATCCAAATGATTTGCCCGAACTGCAGCAGTCACATCGTATCAGATTGTGAACATAGAATTGGCGGTTTTGCCTGGCTCCTTTGTGTTATTCTTTTTATTGTTGGGTGAGTTCAATTTTATATTATAATTCAATGTATAAATGGAAACTGCTAACATTTTAAGTAAACTCTGTTGACTATTTATAATTATACTTAGTGCCTATGACCACCAAGCGCGACGCCACGCAAATATTATTACAATATTATTATAACGAACCATATTTTGATGTTTCTACATAATTTACAGCCTATTTGCATTTAAATATGTCACTGCTCGGCACTTTTGGATGACGACGACGGACCGTATTTCCGATCTGACAGTATTATTCGTTCGAATTATTAATACAGGATAACATTTACTCTAATTCTTAATACAGTATAAAAAGTTCGTGGCTCTTGACAACTTGTAGCTCTCCTGCGCCCGCGTCGTCATCCATGGTGTACAGGGAATCCTCGCCAACTCTAGTTTGTGCCGCATAACGAATAGCGAATAGCCGTAATTTACTGACACTGACAGAGTTTAGTACACGAAGACGAAATTATAAAAGTTTCAAAGTAGATGGCAAGCTTTTTACATGATTCAGCCTTTATATAATATTATAATTAATGATTATATTTTCGCCTCTATCGCGGATCGTCATTATATTGCCAGTGTATGCATTAGTATTTAATCCCAATTAATCAACCGTCTCCGTCATTTCCAATAATGACGTAAAAAACAGTTAATTTAGTCAGGATTAAAAGTGATATAAACATCAAATCCAAAATGATATACCGATAAAAGAAGACCAATCTGCAATTTACATGCAACAAATTAATTGAGCATCTCATTTTGATTGGCCGATCCTGTATGTCAATATGCTACCCATACATTATATTATAGTAACCCGAATTAATTTTAGACTAGTGGGCTGTAGAGTCGATACTCGACTCCCTATTATTTTTCTAATTTTTTTTAAACTTTTGAAGAAAAATTATTTTTTGTTTCAAAAACCGTGGAAATTGGCCTTGTCAAACTAAAATGAGAGTCGTTCAAAGTTTTATTAATTTTATATTTATAACAAAATAATAACGTGAGTTATGGATTTTTACTGTTGTTGACTGTTTTCAGCTCTGTAGTAAGTTTAAATAAGAGTTAATAATTGTTTTATTATTATAAAAAACTTTTACTTTTTTATCATATTGATAATATAATAATTAATATGAACTTTTTTTATATATATATTTCCTATGGTATATTAAATATTAATATAAGTTATATATTATTTTATTAAAATAATATAATAATATAGATAATGAAATTATGTTTGAAACTAAAATTTAAAAATTTTGTTTCCTAAAATTTGAGACCATACTAAAAATGCTTTGATACCATATTTGAGACCATAATTGAGACCATTATTTAAAAGAGTGCGCTATATTAAAATGCCAGTATTACGTGTTTAAAATAATTGCAAAAGGCATGATAAACTAATTTTGTATAGGATGAGACAAACATTTAGTTTATGGCAATAAGTATATATCTTAAGATGAGATAATGGATATACTTTATTTTATAATTAAAATGGGAACCACAAAAACTGACTACACAATATACAGATAACAATATATTATATCTATAGATTAATTTTAAAAATACAGATGTATTACCAATGAAATTGAGTATATTTATTTATGTTTTTAAAGATTGAGACAATTGCAGATTTTATTAAAAGCAATAAACAAAAATATAATAAAATTACTAATTTTTGACTAAATTGTGTCTCACCTTATAGTTTCTCTTTAGCAAACATTTTTTAGTAACGTTTAGCATATCTCAATGGCTCGTAAGGGGAGGGGGGAGGTATTGTTTATAGCAG
>JAUZND010053009.1:0-19193 GCA_034780555.1 Coelogynopora nodosa | reverse complement strand
AGAGATTTACCAGGTAAACCTCATTTAAATTGGAAATCTTAGAGATTTCCACACTGAACCCTCTGGTCCGCCATAATCACATGGCATTAGGATTAGGATTTTTTTTATTTTTTTTGAGTAAACAGCTCTGATATAGTGGTCATTATTGGTAAATGTCCCTACATGACAAATAATAGCAAAAATAGAATAATTACAATTAATTAAAAGAAAATAAGGTGAACAACCTACAAACCATGCACATTTACTAACTTTACTAGATCTAGTAGTAACAAATCAATTAAGCAAAGTGCACAAAATAACAGGATGGTGGTGAACTACTGCATTCTGTGTATGTTGTTTATCCATAAAACAATATTGGAAATATTTAGTGATGTAAAAAATAATTAGTTTAAAAGAACAATTATCTTTTTCTGAAATATTTAAATGACAAATGTTTTCATAAATAATATTGGTATTCATTAAGTTCGACATTTATATGAAAATTTGTTAGGCCCAGCAAAAATAAATGTAGGATCATCATTAGCTGATATGTTTGTATTATCAATTAAATATCATAGATGTAAAAAAGCTGCATGTGCATCCTGACTTGTTTAACATCTTCATCAACCAAAGGAAGGTCTTGATCTGGAAAAATAACATGTTCTAACTCTTTGAAATCAGAGCTCTACAATTCATGCATCATAACTTCTATATAAATTCTCCTACTATGATTATTGAAATTTTTCCATCCTTTTGTGTAATAGTCACACATTATTAGGACATATTATTTGGGAATTAAAATATTAAATCATTATTGGGCAACTATTTTTTAACTATTAATATTATACTAGACATTATTACAAGATAAAAATAAAATGAAAATAAATTTTAAATTAATTATCTGAAAAAGAAAAGGACAAATGAATAGTATAATAACATAGTATAAAATAAAGTGGTTATAATTATATTTATTAATTTCAAATAATATTTAAATATAAAATATTTAACACAATTTATCGAGACTAATTTTCAATACTTAAATAAGTATTAAAGTCCACTTTACCTTGAATTTATTTTATAGTTTATATAATTAATAAAAACAATAATTATTTATATTGTTAATTATTTATTGGACACATAATTGAAGAATCAAATTAATTTTCATTAAAAATATTGGTAAAAGTACTTAAGTTTTATAAAATATTATAGTGTACAGCATAAAAATAATTTATCTGAATTTTTAAAAAAAATATGAACAGTATTAACACCATACCTATAGTGTTAATATAGAGTTTTTATCTATATTTATCAAATTTAAAATATGTATTTAAATTAAAAATATATAAACTAATTTATCAAGATGAGTTAATACTTAATAACTTAATTAATTATGGTTTACTTGAACATAAATTTTAAATATGGTTTATATTATTAATAAAAACAATAATTTTAATACTAAAGAAAACTATAAGAAAATATGTATTTATTATAATAATAACATAAATACCATTATTACTGTTAATTAATTATATTAACATGTTATTAATAAATTAAATAAATTCTACTAATTGATTATAATTAGAAATGCATAATTAAAAGATATAAACTGAAAATATATTCTAAAAAAATAAAACTGTTGATAAGCTGCATAGAAGCATTGAAAACAACATGCAACCAACATGTGAACAGAAGCAAAATTATTCACAAAATTTGCTGAAATGTTTAATATGTATGATTTATAACTATACATATTGTCAGTAACAACACAAATAACACTTTTTTTTAAAAGTCGTGTGCCATCATAAGCATTTGTAGTTTGTCAATGTGTTATTCTAAAATTGTTTAATCCAATCCTAATCACACAAGAATGTATTTATTGACACACTATTGCACACAAACTAATATATATTATACACTGCTATATAATAAATTCCATTAGGTCAATTTTCTTAAACTTTTTTCAGGTGCAACACCATCACAATCATTACATAATTCTTTTAATTTTTTTATAACGAATATGTTGTATTTTGTTGCAATATGTTTGTTTTATTCTAAAAGGAAACTGGTATAATCTTTATTACTATTTTATATTTGGCTGTATCCATTTGAATCATAGTGCATGTTTACATATAACTATTTTTCAATAACTATTGGCTATTTTTCATTCTAAACAATATTTTGCTTACCCATTTTTGGCATGTTTAAATTTTACTAGAATCACTACTACTTTGTTTCTACCATATTTATTATTAAATTTTCAGTGTCTATTTGAAAAGGAATCTGTCTGTATAATCTATGGTTCGGATGATCCTCATATTGGTAGTTATAATGTTGATGGAACATTACGATTAGTCAAAAAGGTAATTTTATTTTACTTATTTCATAATAGTGTATGTATGTATGTATGTCATGTATGCATTATTATGATAAATTGTTTAACACCAAACTTATATTAAAATAAAGGTTACATTTTCTAATATTAGAAAACTTGTCATTGAAAAACAATTATAACTTAAAAATATGGATACCTCTTAACATAGACATAAAGAAAATATAATTAAAAGTTATCTAGCATAAAGTAACAATAAATTACCTTAGAAAAAAGTGGTATGCATTGATATTGTTCAATACCTCTTTATATATTTTTTTAAATTTAAAGTGTTACATTGTTCATTTTTTCAGATAAGTGCACCAGTGCTTATGTGGATACCAAGAGATCGCACAAGTAAGATTCCATACATGATACTGTACTGTAACTCAACTGTATTTTAACTATTTACGATGGTGTTTTATACCGTTAATGACATATAAGCAATTGAGTTAATTATATTAAAACCATAAGTATGTCAATTTGCATTATCACCAACATTAAGTTAAAAATAGATTAAGAAGAAGAGCACATAAGTAAAGGAATGAACAATTCGTTTGAGGTATATTTAAAGATAATTTGTTAAAATATTACGTGATATATTATACAATAGCATTTTGACCAATTACACTAACGTTGTCACTAAATCTCTATTCCATTTTAAATTGATCGTGATTTTAAGTGATTTAAAACATTGAAATTGAAACTTTTCTAATGGACAAGAAACAAAACACTTCCTAAATGCTCAAATTGATTATAGAAATATTACACTATAAATTACTTAGATTTTTTGTTTTGTTTGTAAATCTTTAACTTATTCACTTAAATTATTAAAGAATCCTCCTAATTTATATTTAAAATTATATTTGGTAGTTTATTAGCATTAACTAGATAATGCATTTTTTAAACTAGCAAGAGATATAAGAATATCTTACGAAAAGCATGTACTTTTTGTGAATATGGTTCATATGTTATGTATAACTAAACATTATGTTGCATAAATTCGTCAGTAGAACTATATAACGTATCTATAGAACTGCATAACTACAAATATATATTTTTGTTTTGCTTTTAGATGAAGATATTCCTGCTAGGTTTCGACGTATGATAGAAATCGATCTACGAGACTTGAAATGTTTTAAGCGAGATCAGCAAAAAATCGGTTATTGTTATTCATACATGATATTCATTCTCAATGATGGTACAACTTATCCATCCATGGAGTTTCGATTGGGTGGAACTAAAAATTTAGTTGATCAAATGAAGGGATTCCTTTCTGTGACGACGTAAGTCTGTACGTATAAAATTGTATAGAATATATATAGTTGAATATCTATCATTTACTTCCATAAGAATCCCTTTATGGACATCTACTGTATATTGAGAGACATATTCCATGAGATTTTCTAACTTGTGCATTATGTACGGAATATTCTTGTCTAATATTTATAATATATATATAAATATAAAAGTATTAAATCATGAGAAACTCAGTCTTATTTTAAAAGTGTCGTGAACTTAAATCTCGTAGTAACTTCATCCGATATTGTGTCTTTAGTTTTGACAATCAACTGATTGATACCACCTCCTTGTTTGAAATGTATAGGCGGACAGTCTAATGTCGATTTGTCCCTTCCTCTGTGCTTCAGATCCAGTCTGGACAGTCATGTCTTCACAGTTCGTATGTACGATCAGTCCGCACTCTTCAAGTCCTTCGACCAGCTCGACCTCTTCGAGGATGACTCGCGACACAAACGTGCCGAACTCTTCACTAAGCCGCCGCAAATGAGCAATCCGCTCTACAAGGTGACCACCTTTCTGCGGGACAACATTATGGGGGTTACGGCGGTGGAAGGGGACATCGATATACGACACATGATTCAGGAGGATCTGTTCGGCACTCCAGTTCACTCGATTGATGATTCTGGGTTCGAGGTTATAATTACCAAGGTAGGTGTGGATTTGGAATTGTTTTTCAGTGTTTACACACCTTGGGTGTTTCTGTTCAAATCTGCGTTTGGCGTTTTTTATGCATTTTCAGACTATTAACATATTTTCCTATTATGAGATTGTCTAATCATATTGGCTGAAATAGTCAACACTGCCATCAGCTGATACGATCCGCGTCATCATGACATATTAGTGAATTCTAACTAATATTTGTTTAGAAAATACGTTACTAACTAGTTGGTTGCTCACTTAGTTAATCAGGCTAATAAGTTAGCAACGCTTCGATAAAACGGCCTATTTTAATAGGCTACTATTCATTTTAAAAGTAATTGTCAGTTATGTTTTTCTTCTATCATTCACATACAGTTGTACCTACCACATAAATCTATCAATCATAAGTATTGTTAACTATATACATATAAGTCTGTAACTAATTGGTTTTCTTAATTTTAGAATCTTGCGTTGATCAAAAAATAGGTTTTAACATAATCAAAATTATTCAACAAATCGATGACTGGTAACTTAGTCAAAAGTGGTAAAATGTTTTATACTAGTAATGATTTTTTAATTTTGAAGACATATACTACGTCTTATTTGAGCACATGATAATGTTTTCGCAATAAATTTATTAAAAACTGATTAAGTTGTTCTTAGATCAGATGTTTTGACATAAAAATATACTGCTTCAGTCCTCTTTGCTGTATATCTATTATCAAATCGAATATTTCCGTAATTCACTAAACTGGAATAAATAATAATGCTTTATTTTTTCAAATACAATTTTTACTTGTGCGTAAACGGATACCGGAGACTCTTTTGGCCTCTAGCTGGTTACCTTGTAGCCAGATTATATTTAACATAAACATTACATTATGTCTTTCACTATGGAATAATGTTTACAGTATGAGGTATATAAGTAAGTTAAGCGCTTTCTTCATATATAAAACTAGTCTTTTACAATACTCGTACATTTATTTGTGTAGTTTAATTTGTATTTTTATGATTATAAAATCTGTAAGGAATGTATATATACGAGTATATACACAGCTGGCAGTAATGTCATAACAAATAAAAATCACTTGAATGAAATATAAAAAATATTTAAATTTCAAATAGAGTCATATACATGTGTCACATATTATGATAGGTGGCACAAGTTTTTACTAGTATTTCATTTGAAGATAATCTGTGAGTTAAATTTTGTCCGATTTTGTAGTACTTTTTCGTATACTGTTCCAAAAGATTAAAGCATCACTAATTGCTTTATTTTTATAGTTATATGTAGATACTGTTGATAACATGTTTATATGCCTGCCTTTGATGAATGCTTTCGTGTGTTCTGATTATGTTTATCATACATGATGAAAGTTTTTTTATCCTGGACATTGTGAAGAGTTTATGATTTTTATGTATAAATTTGTTTGTTATTATTTTAATTATTTTTTATATTTGTATTTAACTGTATTTCAGTAACTGTATTTTGGTGTGAAATTGCTGTTGTCAAATTAGAATTATGTAAAAAAAATTTAATTACCTGCAAATTCTAGAGACTGTAATTACAAGAATTACATAACCCTACACTGACTCTAGGTAATACAATTCTATCTAACGCATTAAATAATTCTTTTTAATTTAATTATATAACTCAACCTGTTGATTATATGTAAATTTTGTTATTTATTATGCAGTTATGCGGTTATTATTAATATGTGTGTTACTTATTCATGTTTTTCACGTTATCATAAAGATTCATTTTATAAAGTAATTATGGATGGATATAATGTATAGTTTTGACATAATGCGTACATACTTTTATATACATATGTGTATTATACTTTTTAAAGAAAATTTCAATACATACAGTTTTCAATTAAAGTTGATAAATGCTTAAGTCAGCAATCATTCACAAAAAATGTAACGGCGATTTCCATATAAACAATTATGCCATTTGTTAGATTATTCTTATATTGGTGAAATTAAAATGTTATGTTAATTAAATAGGACAGTTATTTCGCAAACATAATTCATTTTTATTTTCATTGTTTATTTTGCTTTATGGTTAACATTTATAGTATTCATGTAAAAAGCAGAACTTCTATTTATTCTATGTTTCGTTTATTACTCACAAATCTCTTCGTTCTTACCTTCCGTTCATCAAGTCGCCACCGGTCAATCCGCTTCCTCCACGTCAAAATGTGACACGTGGTCCGCCAGTTACACTAGAGACCCTGGCTCGCTACATTGATCACGATGGAAGGATCACCTGTGAAGAGGAATTAAAAAATAAAATTTTTAGAGGCGTAAGTTGCAAAAATGATACACACACATATACCTATATAATACATATATTACACATTCAATTAGAAAATAAAGTTATTTTTAGCAGATATTGGTCACATGCCCCGGTTTTTGTGAGTAAAAATATAGTCAGATAGTTTGTTCATACATACCCTCAGAAACCCTATAATTTGAATTTTCTTTTTTAAAGGCCATTGGAAACCTCTTGGAAATAAATCTTCCAAGGACAAGTTACTGTAAACCCTCGAAAATAAAAGTTTTGCGTCACTAACATTTTAAATTGATTCTGTTAAAATCATGAAAAAAGTAGGCTGCAGCATTATTTTATAAAACCATAATTAACTTTTTTTTTTTACAAATCTCATGTATTCTAATTCATTGTTGATTGAAAAGTTATATATAGCTACGAGACTTGTGAGTGTACATATACTTGTCTATCTAGCCTATTAAATTTGATATTATCGTACCGTTGTAAACTCTCCATTTTGACTTAAACTTTTCTGTGCGAATACTGTAATGAGTTATAAAAGATCTTCTTTTTCAAAAGTTTTGTTTTTAGCGCCTATTTATTGATCATTATTACGAGTAAATATAGTTTTACCCTTTTATGTATGTGTTTACTTATGGCATAACGAATTTTTGTAAACTCTTGAAATACTGGCATAAGTTAAATACCGATTGTCGGTATCGGATTTACAAGCCAGATGTTTTTAACTAATGCCTATTCTGAGGTTGTTTCCATAATGTTCATTGTGCCATTCACTCCTTTAATCATTTTATAGTATGCTGGTTGTATTTGTTTGTATTGTTTTATGTATTTTATATTGATTGTGCTTAAATCTATGTACAATACCTGGTATATCTATAAATTAAAAATTATATACGCTTTAAGTATAATTTGTATATTGATTTTCTTAATCAATTTATAATACCTGGTTCATCAAATGATGTGGATAGTTTTTACTTATATTACATTCTACAGTCCCATATGCAACAACTGTTAACAGTATACTTTGAATCAATTTTTTTTTACTAATTGCATGGTGCCTTGCATAATTATTTGTTTTGTAGTTAGCCTAAAATTACAAGTTATAAATATGGAATTCATTCTGTTATAGATAATAATATATAGTCGAATGTTAAACTTAATTGATATTATCTCTTATTGATCTGCAACATAAACTTGCACTTTTGCATCTGTCAATATTTACGATCATTATTAATATTACTGATATTGATAGAAATAATCAGTCAATTTTATTGATTAACCAACGACGCAATAACGTTGAGTTTATATTTAATTTAGCTATTCATTGTGACGTTGTTGTAGTAGTATGCTGGTCACACTATGTGATCTCGTTGTTGTTCTAGTCAAACACGGAAGTGTTCACCATTATGCGGTAGGTACACTACTTATTAAACATGTAGATGTCTACCCGTAGAGATACTACAGCCTTTGTGATTGAATGGCACCAGGGTATTCTTAAACTAGTGTACATGATCTGTGATAAACGGAAACTATAACCTGAAAGTCATCGTGTCTATTTATAATAAATTATGAAGAATTATGTTCCATTTGAACCACTATAAATATGAACCAAAAATATTTCACATCTTTTTCTGATTGCCGATTGAGTTAATTTTTTACATACTAACAACAAACTATTTGATAGTGCTATTTTAGAGTCTATGTGAGGAGGTCACAGCACTATTCAGCTCTCCAAGATATCAACCATTGGGTGTAGAATATAAAGTCAATAGATTTTTTGTGTTTGTGTATACATTACGCCTTGTTTGATTACGATGAACTTTGGGGTGCCCTACCACCCCTAATTGTTAGTAAACAGTAGATTGATTTTGCTTTTATTATTTTGTGGATTTTAGTAAAGTGATATTATCTCTTGAATTGTTACAACAAAAATGTATATTAAATTGTTGTATATTCCTATAAAAATTTAATCAATTAAACAGATTTTGTTAAGACGTGGTAATCGAAATTTTGAAATGCGTAATATTGTTGAGAATATAACACATTTCTCCATTGAAGTGTTTCCATAACATAAAATAGTGTATTTTATATTTAAATTAATTACTATTCATTGTACTATGTGAATTAAATATTAATATTATGTTTATTAATTTACAGGGGTTAAATGAAGGCATACGGCAAAAAGTCTGGAAATATCTTCTCGGCTATTTCAAATGGAGCGACACTGACGCGGAAAATGAGGAGAGACGTAAGCAGAAAACGTAAGCTATGTTAGCTTTCTGCTTGACGGTTGTGAACACAATGTTCGCTAATTCTATCTTCTAAACGGGACGTGTCACTAGTTTACTTAATTTGTTTCAGGAAGCAGTACTTCGACATGAAGTTTCAGTGGCAGTCCGTGAAAGAAGACCAAGAGAGACGAAATACGGCGCTTCGAGATAGGCGAAGTTTGATTGGTAAGTTTATTACAGATTGAAGTTGTAGTCTGTTATACCTGTTTTGTGTCATTTCATTTTCAAATCAGTATTATTTGCTGGGAGTATAAAAGCTTCCCTGTTGCAAAACAATTATGTTTTTAAACTTTGTGTTAAAAAAATTCTTTAACATATACTTTTATTTAGGCCAACATTAGAGTATGGATTAGAATATAAACTGTACTCTTAATTTAACCGATTTACAGTTTAGTCTATTTAAATATGCACAATATACACAATGAACGTATGTGAATATACACAATATATTTCAATATTGTATGAAATAATGGGACAATTAATATGATATCTGACACCCTTAATTATATTAATTTACTGAAAAACTTAATGAATTATTCTTGACTTCATCTACTAATTGCTTAATATAACTTTCTAGTTAAAGTTTCAGTTCTTATTTGAATACATATACCATCCCATATATTATTTCATGTATATAAACGTAAACTTAATTAATTTTTTTTATACATATTTCTACTACCTATTCATAGTTTTTGTCATTGCAGAAATATAAAATTGTTTTGTGATCTTTCTCTTAAATATTTTTGATTAACCACATTTAACAATTTAAACAATTAAAAATAAAGTTAGTTATATATATTTATGTGTTGATATGTGTGTCTAGATATTTTTATGTGTTGAGTTCCTGTTACAAATAAAGAAGGATATATTTTGAAATTTAACACTTTTTTATTCTCAAAAGCAGATCTTTTATCACATACACTATAAATGACCGTATTGTAATAATAACACGTAACTCATAGATAGTTCTAATAAAGGTATTTAAGACGGTCGAAGATTGAGTGAACTAATAATATACCTTAAACTAAGATAGCATTGATGCAGATAAACTAACTACACTTGAGACTCACAAAATATATATTGAACACTTATATAATATATTGACACTACACAAGCCAGTCTTATATTAAGTATACCTACTTAAATTTTCATACTGTTCTACTTTATTTAAAAAAATATTAATAATAATGTTGTTGCTTATGTCATTCTTTGCTAGTTAGGGTACCATTAGTCGAATAATATTTTAAAACGTAATTTCATTTTGAAACGGACAACCAATAAAGTCTACTATAGTAATTTTTCAGTTTGAAAAATCGTGTGTAAAAGGGGAGAAAGGAATCTTGGTTCCTGAGAAACTAAATTTAATAGGAATTTGATTAATTAGAAAATACTTTGGAAACCCATTCATTTGTAGATAATGGAACAGCTTGTTTTTCATTCTATTTTCACTTCTGTTTTATAATTTTTATTAATAACCTTAGAGAAAAACGCGAAAACTGACAGAATCTTTCAATTTGATTATACAATTTTAATCCGATCATCATTCTACTGTAAATTTATATATCTTATAAACACATCTATCCAATGTAGCCGACAATATATTTGTTTCTAACAGAAAAGGACGTGAATCGTACGGATCGATCAATGGAATACTTTAAGAATTTTGAAGATGGCAATTTAACTATCCTACACGACATTCTTATGACATACTCAATGTACAATTTTGACTTAGGTAAGTTCTAAGAGTGTATCACATCTGTGTAACATTGTCTATATTATGTGGTTAACTCTGCCTCGGTAAAGGACTATTTGGATTCATGTTATAAACTATGTAGCTCTATTTCATAATTAATAATAAACCGTACCTTGAGTTGTAGCATTTGCTTGCATTAAATGGTTATGACTTAATATCAGACACAAGTGGGATTTAAGTTCGTTTTCTGTTTGTATTGCTGAGTTTATTTAGTTACAAATATTAGTTAACCTTGTGTTAACTTTTGGCATAACCAAATTTTAGTTGGATAAATGTCTTAATAGTGCCGTCTTAATGAAGTCGCTTTTTCTTTTTCCTTCTTAGGCTATGTCCAAGGTATGAACGATCTGCTAGCTCCAATCCTCTATATCATGAGAAACGAGGTTGACTCCTTCTGGTGCTTTGTTGGAATCATGGACCGAATGGTAACTATACTGTGTAGACCTATTCTATTGTCATCTGTGTAGTTCATTAATTTTAGTATATTCTGTCGATTCTTGATTAATGATAAGAATAATATAATTGTAACATTAATTAGTATGATCAAAATTTACCACCTGTACGTATTCAAATCAGTAGTGTGAACAAGTTATTACATTGATTTAAACTGTCCAGTAGTAATCTAACCATCTACTTATATAAGTTATAAAAAAATAATATATAGAATAAAAAGTAAATTTTTTTGTATTGTACAGACAGATTTTATAAAAAATGTACATCATTAATTTTGTAATTATTATCTGTTCAGGAAGATAACTTCACACCTGATCAACTTGGAATGAAGAAACAGTTCTCCCAACTTCACACACTGTTACGTTTGGTGGATCCCAAATTATGCAACTACATCGGTCAGTTCATTTTTTCATATCTTCTTTTTCTTAACAATAACGAATTTAAATTTGTATTTTACTTACAATTGAGAACCTGTTATGTTTAATTTAAGTTTGTTTTGAGACTAGTCTAATCAGCACATATAACTAATGGACATTAACATATATGTATTCTACTTATTCTAAAAGTGAGTAATATAATTATTTAAATGTTAAAAATAAGTTGTTAGATATTTTATTATAAAGAGAAAAATTATTATTTAATTCAAATTACTTTGAACAGTATTTTTGCAAGCTATTAATATGTACATTCGTTTCGATTTCTGACGAATTAAAATAATGTTATATATACTTGAACTAATTTCCTTCAGAAAGCCAAAATTCCCAAGAGATGTTCTTCTGTTTCCGCTGGTTACTTGTCCACTTTAAACGCGAATTTCACTACAAAGACATTCTACTGTTGTGGGAGGTATGTTCGTTTGCTCCACTTGTACTACTGTTATATATCTACATGTAAAGCATCATCGTTTAAAGGGAGGTCATTTTTTGGAATTATAATTGCAGAGTTGCCAGACGTCGAAGTCCTGATTGTCCGGATTTTTTAAATTCTCACTGCGTTTTACAAAAAATTGGCTAAATGATTAGAAATCCGGACAAATCGTCAATAAATCCGGACGCTCAAAAAAAATTCTCCGCTTCTCGGGGATTATGGGTTGCTCGCTACGCTCGCAACCATGACGTCCGGTTTATTATTTCTTCACGTCTGGCAACTATGTAATTGCCTTGGTGTACTGTTGTGTGTGTTTACACCAACCTAAAATTAAAAAAGCTTGCAGTTATTGGATAGTTTTCTATTCTATTTCACTAATCTCTATACGGGTTAACAAAGTGATCGGACCAGACTTGAATTTGGGACAACCATTTTGTTTTATCATCTAAATCAAGTGACGTTTTGGTTTATTTGGGTACTTTTATGGTATTTGTTAAATGAATTTTATTTCGATGTATGTTGTTTATTATAGTTTGTTTTATTTAATATACTACTGAAGTTAATAAATTCTAATATTATAGATATTAGGATAGCTATTAAATATATTAATTTAATACTAACAACTGCGTTCACCTTTTCTGTATTCTTCAAAAGTTTTGTGTTTAACTGGAGTCTTTCATAGAAAACAGATTGTTGGCCATTTTGGTGTAGAAATCGGAGAAGTAATCAGATAGGCTTCTTTTCTATCGTATAAATTTCGCATGATGTGTCATTAAACTTTTTTATTATTACTCTAATGAAATCGTTGGTACACTGTTGATTACGTTTTAGTGTATTTAATTATCATCATTTTTTAAAATATTTTCTCTATATTTACATATATATTCGTAGTTAACACCGCAATGAAAATAAACAAATCTGAATTAACATTTACGCGCGTGTTTACGTGTGCCCTGGTGTTATATGTGTAGAGTTAACACTTGCACGTGTTAACTTAAAAAATAATCTCTTCTGGTTGCGTTTTGGGTTGGGCTAATTATTTGGTTATTAATTTATCGGGCCTATTTTGTATAGTATGTGAATTGATAAGATTTTTGTCCGGTTAGGTCTTTTTAACTTAATTATTAGGTCCAACTAGTTATAGTTAATATGATCTATTATTATTGAATACTCGGTCGTCTAATAACAGTGCAGTGCGATGTGCGTATCTTTATTAATAACTATAATATATTATGTAACTCCAATTTTTAAATCAATATAGCTAAGCAGCTGAATTACCACCAGGTTGTGATTGAATATTGGTTTTTGTGATTTAAATAATGTTAGCTAATCTGTGATTATCAATTAATTAAATGTATAGATAATCGGCCTTATAACGGCGAGTTTAAAACTTGCGGTTTGATTATGCCAGTTGTGGGATTTTCCATTGAGTTAGTTTAACCCAACTCAATCAGAATTTTTAAATCATATTTGTAATTATGCAGTATAATATCAATGTTTCCTATATTTCAGACGTTTTGGACCGATCAACCATGTAAAAACTATCACCTGCTTATTGCGTTGGCAATCCTTGACGGCCAAAAAGAGACTATGATTGCAGGCAAATTTGGCTTCAACGAAATACTCAAAGTTAGTGACTATCCTTGAAAATACTAAATACCTTTGATATGTGACACGTTTATTTTAAATAGAAAAAAACATACAGTTTGTTAAACATGTTATTACATTCTTCAAAATTGCCCATTGTAAATCGTAAATTTGTTACATTAATAACAATATATCTACCGAAAATTAAAAATGAGCAAATTGGTTGACTTCATAAAAAATGCTGAAATAAATATCAGAATAGAGCGTTTTAGACAGTACAAGGAGCAGTTTATTTTCAAAGCCTTTCCTAATTTATTGTGTTTTCTTTAGCACACCAACGATCAGGCCTATCAACTCGAACTGGAGAAAATCATGAACAATGCTGAGGCCATCTGGCACCAGATTACCACTAACTGGAATAATCTGTCAGATGTTGTTCTTGAAATTCTCTCTTTCTCTAGACCCAGTCAGAGGAATCCCGAAGCTGCTTCTAATTCTCCCAGTTTTTCACTCTCATCAACAGTGAAGTCTTAGTTAATTTGTTTGTTTTATATTAGTTATGTAAACCAAAAATGACACCGTAATCAATAATAGTTTACGCTATCAACTTCAGTACTTATTGTAATGTATAAATATATATAAATATATATACCGCCGATAATTTTGTAAGAAAGCGTAAGTGATTATATTTCCATTTCATGCTGTATAGTATAAAAATATTACTGTTTTTTTAATGTACACCTTTTGATAGACTTAATAGAAACTTAACTACAAAATTGTATCAGTTTATTTGGTATGATCAGTGAATATAGTTCAATTGTGAACTTTTAAATGGTCCTCGCGAAGACCGAACATTTTTCACTTACTCCCTTTCGTCAAAATACCGGCGCTGCGTATTATAGCATGATTTATATTTTTAAAATTCATTAAAAACAGTGTATTTGTTTATGCAGGTCTTTGAATTAACCAGATGTATTCATTAATTTGTTTTTTATTTTATACTTGATCTACAATATGTGATCGCCAATTATGCCTATCTTTTTTTTCAAATTAAAGGGCGTATTGTATACAGTGATATTGAATTTGTGTTGGTGGAGCAAACTAAACGATGTTATTGTTTTCTCTGTTTGACTGCTGTTTTCTGTATAGATTTAATCCCTTCATTGTATTGTTGTTTGCATGAACTTATAACTAATGTTACCAATAAATATATTTGTTATGTTAAAATGTGTAGTTTGTTCTAATATTTACTTAAACATTATTTTTTGTTTCTCTGCTAAACTGCCAATACGTAGTTGTTAATCTTTTGTATTTAGATTTGTTTGCATTGCTTTTTGTTATAAATAACACTTTAATGTGGTAATTTTATTGTAACTAATGGACTGGTGAGATTAAAGTTCGATATTTTGAGTCATTTAGTGTTTAAGTGTAAACATTTTAATTAATATATTTATATTAAACTACTATAGTTACGTACATAAGGCAACTATATATTAATACGTATGTCTCAAATCGATAATGAAATTTTATAACCAATTGTGAAATACATTAATGATATTTATTATATAAAAGATACGCATAAAGCAACTTTGTTATATATGCAGTACACTTTTAACATTAAGTTATATAATTAGTTTGTTGTACACAAATGAATTATTTTATTATTTGTTTTTTCTATATTATTAGTGACACATTAGTCGTATGCTCTAGGTGACATTTCTAACTTTATGTGTAGTTGAATATTTTGTGGTAATAAATATACAAGTTCCATAATAGCGATATATTATTTTTTACTAAAGTTAAAAAAGTCGGCATTTCACTGTCTTCAGACAGTATAATCGTGGGACAGTGTAACATATTGAACAAGAAAAGAGATAACTCATATAATCATCTCTCTCCTAATATCTTACAGTTGAATCGGCGGCTTTTCTAATTTAGTAAATATTATACGACTTATTTCCATAACATTGTTTTATATTAAATTAATATTTCGTTTAAATTAATATAATTGAATTAGTGTTCTATGTAAGCACGTTTGAATTAAACTGATATCTGTTGGTTATGTTTCGGTAACTTCGTGCAATAACTATCCGTAGCGAAAGTATGTTTGTCCTTAGCTTATTGTTATTTCATTAATCTGAAGACTAAATAAATACATTTTTTAATAATAATTATATTTTTACAAATAGTTTTAACTGTAAACAAATTTTGGGAATCGCAAAACTGGGAAATATCTCCGAAATAATGTTCATATAAGTGTTAATTGGTAACTGGTGTATATGTATATGAAGACGTTTAGTAATAATAAATAATTTGTCTCAGGTTAACTTTACGTAAGTAGACATGTTTTGTAGGGTTTGCTCCGTGGAAGGGGGTATTTTAAAATTTGTTTTTATAAATACTTTAGTAAAAATCGCTTCGTATTCACTAATAGTTATTGGTGAGAACAAGATTTAACTATAGACTTGTGCATGATCACTATATACTATAGTATTATAATAATTAATCAATGACTATATTCAACATTACAATTTGATAACAAAAATTATCTCTGTATTAATTCCATTAATATCTATAATTGATTATTTCCTCTTCATTATTTATTGCTAAAATTGAAACACAAATCATGCAACGTTACACTTTAATCGGTGGATGGTACCAATTCACAAGTTGATAGAATTATGATTTGCTAATACTGATAAAAGCAGTTAATTTTTTTTTTTTTTAATTAAAACGCATAACCATACAATACTTTCTAGAAACCAAGTGATTTATTTGTGAATTACAGAAAGACTTCTAAAATAGATCTATCTGGGTATCTCGGGAATATTAAACATTGTCACGTAAAGGTGGCAATTATGTCACTGTTTAAATTAAATAATAACGTCAGCTTTTTGCTATATTATTTTGCTTAAATATTATATTAACTTTTGATTATTACTATTAACGCTGCTAGACACGTCAAGTCTTAATTTTAAAAGATGTCTCAAGGGTGTGCCGGAGAATCAACTTGGACAAAAAATAATATTTTCTAAATTAGTTAACTTCGTTGGGACCTTTCATGTGTTTTGCTTGTAGATAGATAATATATTTCATTTTCTGTGTATTATAGTTCCACTCAGTATATTTTCATCGTGTTATATGTACATATATCTTTGCGATTACATTACGAGATGAAACAACATTCCTGAAGAGTTATTTGATCACGTATATATAAAGGCAATATTGTCAGTTAGGTTTTTATTGAAATTAAACACATATGAGTGACAGCCTTAGAGGGCCGGAATCAATGCATCCGGTGAAAAATTGAATGACTTAAAACTCAGTTTTCTCTCCCTCTCTCTGTCTCTCTTTATATTTCTTTCTTTTCAAGATAATACTTTAAAATGTTTGTTTTCGAATTGAGTGGATTGTTGTTAATTAAATAAAAAACAAGATTAATTGTATTGTACCAAAAATATTTGAAACACATTTCTACACCTAATTTTTTAAGTGTTTAAAATTAGAAGGGCATCGATTACAAAAGCAATCAATCTTTTCAATGCTTGAACATTTGTTAACAATATTGTATAGATACTTAACTATAAAAGTTTGAAATTTATAATTAAAATAAGTGAAAAAATTTCAGGTTTATTTATATGCGTTTATAGTCTCACACGACAATGAAATAATTATGTTTTATATTTTAATATGTTTATCCTGTACTGTTTAACTTAGAGAAAAGTTTTATACGAAAAATGGTTCTCAAAATACTTTGTTTCAAGTGTTAATTATAAATCATTTTAAATTGCTTAACGATGTTTGTCAGCATTATACCTTGAATGCTGTAATATCAGGTCGGAGTTAAGTCGTTATAACCCTTCGTAGGTGGAGGGGGAGGGGGGTTGGTATGGCAATTATTTTTCAAATAAATAAAGTTTTTGATTGAACTATATAATGTATGACTCTGATTTTTTTAACTCAGTGGCTAAAATACTTTTATATAACTAAAACATATAACAAATATAATTCTAATGTTTTTACATACCAGAAAAATAGTGTTATTATTGAACTATTTTATACACCCCCTGCGTTTTCATAAGTGCCGAGGATATTAGGAGCTAAAACTTGCAACATTAACAGAAATCGTAAATTTTATATATTTAACTTGAATAATAAAATTATTTATTGAAAAAACCAGCAATTTAAAATAATACTCAAAAAGCATTAATACTACTTATAGCTTATTTATATAAATAGTATAATTATAAAAAATATACCAAACAAACATAGATCTTGTGATCTGGAATCAGATGCAAAAGAATCAAGTCAATTAGTCGCATTGATCAAAAGTTATAGCATATATGGGTCAATACATAGTACATAATATGGTTATTTTCCTATAGTTTTCCTAACTGGAGTTTATAACGTAATCAGGTCATAAAAATTATAATAATCTTTGATTAATTTTTTGGAAAATAACAATAGCTTGACAAGTCTTCAGAAGGTATCTGTATCCCAAATTTCAGCTTCATCGGATGCTAGGTTTTTTTTTTCGGGGGGAGGGGGAGGGTAAAACACCTCCCCTCCATGTAGCAAACCCTACAAAATATGTATGTGTGTCATTTTTAAATATGTTATATTTTAAGGCTTTGTTATTATATATTACAAATATAATAATACAAAACAAAATTAGCTCACTGTTTTTATCTCTTTTTTTCTCAAATCAAAACTTTCTCCCATTTACTATAAAATACCTGTAATTATTATTACAAATTTTCAGAAATATCAAAGAACATAAATACACTGTCCACAAGTGTAATTATGCTTTTTTATATATAGAATTTGCTTTTATCAATACTATTCTTGTGGTCTTTTGTACTTAAATTTGTGCATTATAATAAATGAGTTCTGCATACATGCGCACATTGGTCTGTATTCACCACATATGAGTTGTCTCTACTTTTTGTAATTACTCTACCTTGTAATGTTGGTCACAATTGTTTGACCGAAATGCAGTTTACAGATAAATTTATCTCGTAAATGGGTTCGCTATAGCCTATAGCATAGTTTGAAAACTTTACTTTAGAATGGAAGATACATTATTATTATTATTATAGAAGAAAGAACTATTTTACTGGAAGAATTCATCTGCATTTTAGAATAATTTTTTTTTACAAAAATTATAAATTAAAAAAAACTATAATTTATCGTACATTTTATGTTTTAGAACGTCTATGCATAACTTTCAATAATTAATTGACCTTTAGGTTATTAATTGACTTGTTTTGATGTATTGTTATGACGTTAGGTGTATGTATGTAGTATATTAGACCAAACTTCCTATCATTCCATTAAGCTGAATTTTGGTATACAGATACCTCCTAAAGACTTATCACGCGATTTTTATTTTCAAAAAAATTAATCAATTGGTATAACTTTTATGACCTGATTACGTCATAAACTCCAGTTAGGAAAACTATAGGAAAATAACCATCTATGCTATATATTCACCAATAAATGCTATAACTTTTCTTCAATGCGACCAATTGCCTTGATTCTTTTTGCATCTGATTCCAGATCCCAAGATCTATATTTGTTGATATATTTTTATAATTATACTACTCATACAAATAAGCTATAAGTAGTATAAATGTTATTTGAGTATTATTTTAAATT
>JAUZND010052998.1:6549-19196 GCA_034780555.1 Coelogynopora nodosa | reverse complement strand
ATATCGGCCAATAGTACATCATCATCTACTCTACTTAACATTTAAATATCGGCCAATAGTACATCATCATCTTCTCTACGTAACATTTAAATATCGGCCAATAGTACGTCATCATCTACTCTACTTTACATTTAAATATCGGCCAATAGTACATCATCATCTTTTCTACGTAACATTTAAATATCGGCCAATAGTACATCATCATCTTCTTTACGTCAAACAATAAAACACACGTTTTTTTGACATTATCGACTGCTTCCTTCTGGACAACATTATCTTCGAAAGACAGTGATAGTAAAATATATTTATAGATATTGTGAGCATGATTTCTCACATATTATCACTACTATATAATATTTACCGCAGAGAAATATGAGTTGATATATATAAATTCAAATAGTACTTATTATATGAACAGATTTAATAGTCCTACACAATATTTTCTGTGTCTACATGTAAATAATTAATTAATAGATTTAGTTAAAATTACTTTTGATTAAAAATAACTTAATTTGACTTTAAATCGTCATTTAAAAAATAACAAATTCATTTAAAATAACTTGTTTTAATAAAATTCTATAAAAAAACATACGTTACAATTCGAAATATTGAATAACTGAAAAAGTTATGGAACCTCTAATGGTATTTTAAATACAACTAAATACAAATTCAATATTTTGCGATATTTGCCTCTTGTAAAGTTTTTGTCTAGTCTAGTTTAGTTAATAAAATTTCAATTAAAAGAAAAAAATGAAATGGTTGTTGACAATTGTATTTGACCAAATAGGGGAATTTAAACGTCGAAAAATAAGTTATTCTTACAATAAAATAAACATGAAAAACGTATACATATATTAGATTGAAAATAAGCCAAAATATTGTTGCCTTTGATCAAAGCTTGTACAAGCTGTAGGTTGGTCAAAACAAATGTCGACCAAATTATTAGAAACAATAAGAAAGCACACTAAAAACATGTATTTCTCAAATCGAACACATGTAAGTTACAAATTGAACACATAACAATAAGCTCTTTAAAATTTATGTTAAATGGTTATGAAATATTGCTGAATATAAAAAGGACAATTATTATCAGATACATATCTTTCATAACAGTTTTTTGTTGTTTATTACACAATATTTTATTAATAAGCCATCTATAAACAGTTCACAACAATGGACTGCTTTGTATTATTTATTTATTGATTAAATTTAAAACATTCTAACCCGTGTTCCATCATTCCATGTTGAACATTGTTAACCAATGACAACATTGTGTATATGATCTCTAGAAGGCAAATATACATACAAATATCAAATACAGGTTTTACGATGTACCACAAAGAGGGAGGATACAAATGTCATTTACGTCGTGTCGCCATACTGTAAATAATAATATAATACCACACATCGCAACCGACACAACTTGGTGCAACAACATTGGGAATATATATATATATATTAATATCTACACAGACACATAAAAAACGGTACATTTACGTTGAATTACAATGCTTAAAGCACGTTTATTCATTCTGACATAACAGTAATGAGGTGTAGGCCTATTGTATTGTAACATGTAGTGAACGTTTTAGCTTTGTATAACTGAATCTGAACAAAACAATGTGTACTTCAAATCAGTGAGTCTAGCGAGTTGGTTTACAGTTAAACAATGCAATTAAATGAAACAAAGAAAGAAAAGGTTGAAGCGATGTAAGGTGAATCATGTTGAAAATTTTCGTTATTTCAAAAACAGACAAAAAATTACACATTTTCCCCATTTGTGTCGGTTCTTGCTACTAGCTACACTTTTCACTAGAAGTATATATCCCATTTATTATATCCCATTTATGCTAATAACTGAAATTGATATTAAACTATTTCTTAGCATTACTGCAGCAGACCAGGTTCCAAGTAATGCAGGTCACGAATAGTGTTCGCATCAAAAATATATGTCAGGTATATCTGTAGATTATTCGTTTCATATACAATGTCTTGAAGTCTGTCGAAAACTGGAAATGTCCGCTTAGCATGATCAATATTTCAATCCGTTTAATTTTATTATTTTAAAATAATAATTCAATATTGATTTAAATTATTTATGGAAACCTTATCAATGTTTTGCGTTATTTTAAAAAAAAATGTTGACAATATAAAAATATTCAAATTAAAAAAATAATTGTATTTTCAGCAACTCACATTTCCCTATATTACATATTTGACATTTTTGTCCCAAAAATGACTGATTAAATGTTACAACCTTTGTTTTATCATTGATTAGTGTTGTATTTGTTTCTGAAGTAGGCCTAGTTTCCAAAACAAATAGCACGATATATAACTTGCCTCAAGGTTTGTAGGAATGTTTTACGGGAAATTCTAATCATAATTATGTCATTATTTGTGAACATACGTTGTAAAAACTTTTTAAATTGAAAATGTTCATATTACTTGATTTTAATATAATTTAAATATAATGTATTGTAATAATCCCCATTAAATTAATTGAAAAAAAAATTGAAAAAAATGATGCAATTTTTTGGGGAAGATAGCTGAAATGATGCGTATCGATTAATTGATTAATTCTTATAATCATAATATTGTGAAAACATTATTTACTTATAAAAGATGCCTCCCAATGTATTTCTGATAAATATAGTATGTTGTAGGTAATCCAAGAATGTCATCTAATATCTTCATAATAATAACAGAACGGACTCATTAACTGGGGCTTGTTTAAAAAAGTCATCTAATTTATTTATTTAATTTCCTTAGCTGTCAAAACTGTGCATGTGACACAAGAAACTATTAATAAAATTGATACATTAATATCTGCGTTCAAGGATGATAGATATATAATTAATTTACAGGAGAACAAACATGAGATGTCTATAATGCCTCAGCTTAGCGGATATAATTAATCGGCCTTGTTTACCAACAGTATCTATGTTGTTGTCACCTTCACAGCTGGACTAGAAAACACAAAGAAAACAACTCGTTGGTAACAAACGTGATTTCAGATAGTATTGCCTACTTCACAAGTCGCTGTTTTGCCGGTAACATTTCAGAACAATCTTTGATGATCTCGACAAATTAAAATTAGAGAAAATAGTACTTCATTTTTTCTGTTCTGCAACTTTGAATTGTATGATAATGATGTTCAGTTCTCTTGCAATTACTATAATGACTTATATTATAAAATAAACAACATTTTAATCGGATTTAAAATAAACGAGTGTTAAATTAGTAAGTTTGAATCATCATAAAATGAATGATTATAATCAAGTTTGAATAATCCGTAAATTTAAATGAATTGTTTCGTCCAATTAAAAGGTATTGTGAAATAGGAAAAGTATTACCTAATCAAAGAGATTCGTGATTATTGATTAATCCGTAGTCAGATCATTTTCATATAGACTACATCTACATACCACAAAGGAAACACATTTATATTGCAGGTATTTTATTAAATGATGACCATAAAAACACGTTATACCGCTTAATATAGTGCATACATGCTGAAGGGGGGTCGTTCGACCCCTCGACCCCCCCTGGCGGCGCGCGTGCATACATATCTAAATTGTGATGGACGTTTATGAAACAAGTTAAAAGGAATTTATTTACTAATCAAATCAAAGAAATTAGTCATAAAGTTCTTACTTGAATGATTACACGACAGGGAAAGATATTCAAATTTAAAAAAATATTCTCCAATGCTGCCCCTCCTTTTTTGAAAAAACATATTATTCCTAACAAACGTACATTTACTCTGATCTATTTATATACATTTGTATATATATATACACTCCCATACATGTACGTGTACCCGCCTTGAATCAAACTATAATAATCTTGTCACTCAAGGAAACAGTCTGAGCAGATGGTGGTATATGGGGTGGCCCGTCGACATAGTGGTCATAAGTGACATTATTCTGACCAGATTCTTCCTGATCGCTCATGCAGTCCGCCCATTCTATGGACCCCTGACTGGGCAACCCAACCAGCTGCCGATCCCCATCACCATTGCTGTGCACAATAATGTTTGGTCGGCAGTTTTGCTCCTCTTCCAAACCTGTTGGGGCCAATCGAGTGGTTTCGTTAGTTCGAGTAGTTTGTAGTTGTGTCTTGCCATTGTTATGAATTGTTACCAGTTGGGCAATTTCGGTCCTTTCAGTTCTGTCCAATTTCGCCTTACGGCCACGAATTTTATTGTAGAGACGAATCATTTCTTCCCTGATGGAATCGTTAAGCCAGCCATAGAGGAATGGGTTTACAATGGCAGAAGTCATTGCAAAGGCCTTGAGTAGTGAATCGATAATTTTTGTATTATCACGTGGCACACTAGACCCGGCCGATTCGGCAAGGAACTGTTCAATTGCCATATCAGCAGTCATGTTCATAAGAGAAATATCTTCAACTTTCAGATTTTTTTTAGCATTAAGATTAACGCCCCGAAATTCTATTATGATGGTATTAGACATCCACGGCGACCAGCATATGGCAAAACAAACGACAATACTGATGAGGATTTGATTAGTTTTTCGCTTTCTTTTATCATCAGATTTTGTAATCTTTCGACGGCGCAGACGCAAGTAGATTCTAAAATAGAGAATCGCTGTGATGAATAGCGGCACTCCAAACTGCATTACAAAAATATAGATTGTGTAAATTAACCTTCCATTGGGCCAAGACTGCCAGTGTTCAACACAGAATGTGATTGAGTACTGCATGTCCGCTTTTGTCACGACCACTATCGGGATGGAATTAACAATGCTCAAGGTGAGCACGACTAATATAAGCACCATTGCAATCGTCCGGGTGATCCGCGGTTTAAGGGGATATATAATCATCCTGTAGCGGTCGATAGCAATCAGGAGAATTGTCAGGCAAGAAACATACATTGGCAAGCCGTAGAGGGAGAAGAGAATTCGGCAAATACTGTCGGTGAGGTGCGACGCCTCCACCAGTTGATAATAGGTCTGCAGCGGCACATTGAAGCTCAACAGAATTATGTCCGAAGAAGCCAGCACCAAGACGAATATGTTGGTGATGTTGTTCATCGCTTTGTGTGCACGGAGGACAACGATTACGGTAATGTTTGCCAGCGTTCCAAACACGGATATCACCGTGTACAGTCCTATAAGCAGTCCAGACACCCAGGGAATCTCTGTTGCGCTGAACACCTGGCTTTTGTAATCGATACTCAAGTTGCCGGCCATGGTCTAGTGAATCTGATTGGTCACCTGAAATAAATAAAACAGTGACATGAATGTCGATCCTCCCAAGTATGACATTATCACGGTTGTGACTTAAATCCGGAGGAAAATCTGTAGGAAAAAGCGGAGGAAAAAGCGGAGGAAAAAGCGGAGGACAAATCCTAAGGAAATGTAAACTAATTTTGAAGGTCATCAATGCAAAAGTATCTAGAGTAAACAAAATGGATTTTAAAATAATCAAATTAATTAATAAAAACAAATGTAAAATATTTTAAAATGTCGATAAAAAGTGTCGTATACGTTTAAAATAATTTTGAAATATACAAATAAATGAATTATAACTAATTTTAAGTAATTATTACATTCTTTAAATTAAAATTGTTCGTTTATCTTTTTTTTTACTTGTTTTAATGTTTTTCCTCCGGATTTAAGTTACAACCAATTATCACTGTTTTGTTTTTTCCCTTAAACCAAATTGACTAGCATATTAGCTTGTATATATACGGACAAATGAAAATACTTGAATTCAATTTATAAATTACAATTTATAAACTTCTGTTTTTGGATGTAATTGTGTTTCGAAACATTATTTAGTATTTAATGTTTAAAAAAATATTTTTAATTCAGTTTATAAAAATAATAATGATGTATTGGTAACATTTTCCAAATAATTTAATGTCGATAATCAAAAAAGAATAATTATTATTCTGCAGACATAATACAATATAAATAAATAATATAGAGATAATCATGAATATCAAATAGCATTCAAATATTACCATCATAACCAAATTAGAACATATAATTCTTTACTGAGGATACGTTTATGAATGAATATGGATATTTTTTATTGATATTTGTAATTTTATTCAATTTCTAAATCTCTTAAAGTAATGCTAATTAAAATAGTATTGATCAATATATATATATATATATATATATATATATATATATATATATACACATATTTATGTATAAAACACATGTTTGGGGATGTATGCATATATATTTTCAATAACTATATAACTAATTTTTAATATTAAATAACAACGAATTACCAAGAATGTATTTATCATTATGAAAAAAATATATCTTGAGAATATGGTATTTATTTACGAAATCTTATGAAATTAATACAAACACGAGGGGGTTGTTAAACCCCCTAAACCCCCCTTGATTCCGCTACTGTTTAAAATGTATAGTTTAATATTACCCAATTCATGATTGAATTCATGTTTCAATTGATTAAAATATCAGATTATGTTTATGAAGTTCTGTAATAATATTATTTTTATATCAAACTTAAAGTTACTGCTACTTATATATTAAGCGATTTATTTGCTTTATAAGATCAAAAAATACATTTTATTCTTTTAATAGTAAATTAGAGTTGCACGGCATCTATCCTGAATGGGATTTACTCCCTAAATGAATCCAGAAAAATGTTGAACTGTTTTGTGTATTTGTAATACAAGTGAGTTGAGTTGTTTTTCTTTTTTATTTCTCATTATACCAGCAATCACGGCATATTTATATGATGACAATATATTCAGGGATATTTTACATTATTTAAATATATATAGAAGCAAATTAAAATGAACAATACAAAAATAACTACATACGTATTGTAATTTATAATAGGAGAATGCAAACCATGCACTACATAAACCATAAATTTAGCCTCTGAGGGTCCAACTGCGTGAAGTAAACTGTCCCCTTATCTATAGTGATACATTTCAACTAAATGACACGTGCTGTTATTATTAATGATGGGTGTCCCTATAGTTTGTTTGGTTGCCTTTTAGATTCACAGTTTTGATTTCATATCTGATTACTACAAATCTTTTTCATTATAGCTTATAAGCTATTTTTGGATTTAAATATATTTTTAATTAAATGTTGAGGTTGGATGATTGATTTGAAATTTTACAGAATTCTGTATTACATGTTTATTTCCCCTTAATTCATTTTGATTTTATTTATAAAATGTTGCTATAGTATATTTATCAGTCGTGACGTCACGTTGTTGAGGAATGGAACTGTTGAGGAACATGTATTCTTCTTAGAATGTGTTTGTTTCATGAACGGAACATTTATTATTCCTAGAATGTGTTTGTACCATGCAGATTTAAATACATTTAATATTGCAACATATATTCTCCATACAGTAAAAAGGAAAGTGTGTTTATTCTAAAATACGTTATTTCGTGTCAAATATTAAATGTTGTAATACAATTCTAAATACCAAAACAAACTCTAAATTGACAATAAAGACTCACCTTGTATTCATCTGTTTGATCAAATATGATTCATATTAACCAACCATTACTAAATTCCTATATATACATATTTAGTTTAGTAAATGATTCTAATACGTCAACCCGGACTGTGAACAAGTAAAGTAATCAGGTAAATCCATTATTTATCTAGGCAAAGTAGGCTAGTTGAGTGATCTCAACCACTTTCTGAAATGCAATATATCATAATCAATATGCATTACCACTATGTTAAACAGATTTTCCATCAGAAAATACCATTGTAGTTATTTAGATATGAAACAATTTTTATTAATGTTTTATAAATGGTATTTAATCCCGCGCTTACTTACGTTTTACTCATTTTTACCAGTTATAGACTGTGGGGCTGAGCAAACTATGTACTGTTTTAAGGATTCGGCTTCATTTGGCGGCTGAGGATTATAAGAAAATGACGTGACATCTGTGGAACTTTTGTCAGCGGTAGGGTATGTAAAACGACGTGCTCCACCAAGTAATACTAGATCTTATGGCATGTCTTTCAGTAAGTCTATTCCCTAATGACTTCAAGTTAGTGAAAATAACAGGAGCGCAGTTCGTGTTCACATATAGCTACAACGTCCCCAGGGTAGGCAATTGGCAATTGGCAATTAACTGCTGATTCCAACCCATGCTGACGTCGTTTAAATGGATACATGTTGTACAACATTTAGTGGATTGTTTTTGTGTGAGTAAATATATAGAAGAAGTAGCTATGAAGTTACTCATGTTGTATCGTTTGAGTGGATTTTTTGTGAACAAATACTATGAAGGGACTATGAAGGGACTATGAAGGGACTATGAAGGGACTTTCCTTTTATACACTATTTTATTGCTGACAGTTTGTTATTTTTAAAGTAGCCTACAATCATATTTGACAAGAAGTATTCATTGTAAAATAAGTTTGTTATTTTCCCAGCAAGTAAACATAATTATGAATAGTATAGATTGTGTAGTCTTGACGCATAGTCTTTACATATATTCTTAACGCATAGTCAAAATAATGTACGGATAAGCTAGTGTTAAGCTTAAGTATTAGTGCAAAATTAATAAGTAAATGGCGTATAATAATAGTTCCAACAAGATTGCACTGCTCTACATAATCCTATTAATACATTCAAACATGACATAAACATCTAAACTCAACTAAACAATGTTTAATGTGTAGTTTAGGTCTAAATTACTTCAAGTTTAATCGTACCACAAACATAAAATAAAGTTTAGTCGGTTATTACCAAAAAATTTAACTTTATTAAGGTTATGTTAATATATATATTATAATATTAAAATAAATGTTAATAATTAAATTTAAGATATCATCATAAAGAAATTACAGATCATTAAAAGAAAAATATAAATAGATTGTTATAAATAAATTCGGAAAATTCTAATGATATCTAAGAAAATTGAAAATACGTTGATTGTAAGTTTGTTTTTTAGGTGAAAACTACAGTTAATCCAGCTACATGTACAATACTAATATTAGGCCTATAATGACATTATTGACAATGATATGCTGTTTGCCGTTATGGTAACTATGTAGATTTTATGTTAATATTTCATGAGACGAGAGTGAGTAGAACCATTGATATGTCCAATGTCTTAAGTGATGTGGATGGACCACGTCATACAGTGTTAAAGGGCTGGTCCCAACACAAACCGGAACAATGTTCGGCTCATAGACTGCTTTATCTCTTATACTAGTCGTTTTAAAAAAATCTATTTCGCTATTTTTGTTTTAATCTTTGTTTTTATTCTCAGTTAATTTGTTTACGGGAAATGTTTTTTTTTGATCAATACTATTCTAAATTATTTTATTATTAATTTTATTTATTTATTAGCTATAATCTTTCTTAAAAAATACTCGTTATCAAATATTTTCTCTGAGACTAAATTCGTCGGGAAAACAAGAAAGTCACTTTCTAAGATATTGCACGTACGACATAATTAATTAATAATTGATAATCTTATTGTCCTTCTGCCCTCTTCCGATGTGCATTCCTTTTGCATAATATGTTTCCAAATGATATGCTTCTTTTATCTTATATACTCAATGTGCATTGCAGCAATCTCTTAATAAAACGTTTAGCAGCCATGCATCTGTTTAAAGCATTTTCAGCAAAGTAGAAAGAATACTATAATTTAGTTTGCATATTCCCAGGAGCTTAGAAACAATTTAATTTTGTTTGTTTTGATTAATTGGCATATAGACTATAAGCTGTAATAATAGCTGTTTTCCTAATTATACAATAATTTTACCAATGTGTCTAGATAGATATACATATTATAATACATAGTATGTTATGTATATTTACATTCCCTGTGTACATAGCTTTTTAACCGGGATTATCTAACGACATTACTATTGTAAGTGCCATCATGTAAAAATATGAACAAATCTTGCTACAAACATAGAGGTAAATTATAATTGACATTGGGCTAGCAATCCTGTATAAATATTATAAATAAATCGAGATATACGAATAAATATAATCCTAAATATATGTTGTAATCGATATTTACATGTGTATGTATATTTGATTAAGTGACAAATATTCTTTACAAGAGTCAGAAGAAGGCATTCGACAATACTAAAAATATTCCATTTAACATGATATAAATATAACATTTCATATTTTGTAGAAAATTCCCCTATTCGTTCAGTCTATTGTACGTGTATATCGGTCGTTTCCATAAATCTAAAATGTAATCCACATAGGCCTACTTAATATCTGTTTATTTCAAGAAACAATCTTCCATCCACATTAAATGTGGATGATTTCCTCAAATTTTTAGGAAAAGCAATTATATTGTGGGGTCTACATTCGGTTTCTGGAAGAATTTGGTTGTTATGTGTTATGATTTTTAGATGTCTTTATTTACATATGCGTTTACATTAAAGCATGCGCAGTTTATCATGTAGTTTAAAATGATCATATTGATTGTTCTATCTTTGTTCGTACTTCCTACACTGTGATTGAATTGAATTTCAACAAATGCCATTTAGATTTTCACATCAATCAATTAATTAATTAATTAATTAATTAATAAATTAATCAATCGATTATTATTATTACATTAATATTCTTATCAACTAAATCATGTGCACATTTTACTGCAAATTTAAACTTGATGACTATATTTGTTAAATTAATTCCTTGCATAACAATATGACATTTTTACCTAACATTCTTCCGATTTTACGATATTGTAATAACATTAAAAATTAATTTAATTATAAATATATTCCTTTTTTTCTGTCTTATATCTCAATTATTTTTAAAAAGATTGTTCGTGTGTCTTAAGTCACGGAAAAACTAATGCGCTATACATTTGCGAACACTATTATTGTAATCAATTTTACGTGAGTAAATGTTAAACAACTTAGAACTACAACCCCTGCATTTTAGATACATTTAGACAATATTTAAGCAACGCATGGTACAACTAATATAATAGTATAATATACATATACTATATGATTGGTTGAGTAACAATCCAAGGACTCTAACCACAGCTAAGTGTACCACTTTTCATGAAAGGCTGAGATGATTGGTAATCAACTGTTGTCATTTAGATGTATTTCTTCCGGTACAGATTTCTTATTCTAGAAGTCGCTCTGATATGTATGTTGTAATGGAATAAAACGTATTTATTTTTCATTTATTGTTCTATACTCAATCTTTCTGAATTTATCTGTGCATTATTGAAATATTATTCTTCCTCGTTCAAAAGTCTACTTGAAAGATAGTTTAGCTTGCGGCGGTTAGGTTGCATCAGCTTTCGATTAGCGAACAAATACACATTCATTAATATAGAACTCACTATAATAGCTACCTGGACCATGGTGACATTCTTTTTACAATTGTATGCAATTATAACAAAGTATGGTACATTCTGTACACATCTTCTTTTTAAATAATTATTCAGTATGTCTATATTTGACAATATTGATAATTGTTTAGTACAGATATATTAACTTATGTTATTATTATAACAGTAATTATTTACGTCACTATTTTTACAGTCTTATTTTACACAAAGTTATGTAGCTTATAATTATTATTGTATTAAACTTTGGTACAACGCGTAGGGGTAAAATATTTTTTCGTCAAGATTGAGATAGACTAGAAAGTCAGTCATCACAATATAATACGAGCACACAATAAATACATAGATAAACGTATAAAATTACATTATCAATTATTAAAAACATATCTAATTTCCTATTATATTTTACGTAAGAATTTATTAGGCTTATTGCAAGATAATATCAGTTATTAAAATGAGAAAATATATTTTCACACAACTTAACATAATAACAATGTCGTCTTACTTCTATGCAGTAGGTCTATACTATCAACTAAATATAAAACCATGCTACAGGCTACTTAACAACATTAAATGAAACTGTTTACAAAGTCATGTGTGAGGTTTTAATTATCACTTATTATATAGTGTAACATGTAAGACAACCCATCATATCCTATTGTATTCAAATATATGTCTGACAGAAGCATAATCAATATCTGCAGGAAGTAAAGTTAGCTAACAAAGAGAAGGAATGTGGAGTCCAAAATGTTTCCTAAAAAGAAATACTTTACTTGATTGTTCGATATTTTCGGGGAAAATGTTGATAACTTATTTATTGATTAGAATAGAAAGTTGTCCGGAAATGTAATTAGCGTAAGAGACTAGCTCTCTTACTCTTTAGAAGAATACATAATGTGAAGCCAGAGATTGGAAATTATTGGAAAGCTTTGGGAACCACTTCTGAGGCATTATCTAATACTGTTAACATAAAAAAGTGATAAAATATTGTTGCAACGAATGATAGAAATTATCTGCTTTGTAGGTTAATAGCATAATAAATAAGAGAATCATGGATTTATCATAAATAAATAATATAAATATGTCAATAATTGATCCAGTTTATGATTATATTTTGGATAAAATGATATATTTTCGTTATTTCCAATCGGTAAAAATATGAATACTTATCATTATTTCGATATTAAATTATTTTAAATATCGAATTTTTTACAATCCACAGTCATATTGCATACTTTACAATCCACAGTCATATTGCATACTTTACAATCCACAGTCATATTGCATACTTTACAATCCACAGTCATATTGC